>JAPDSC010014888.1:0-10147 GCA_026290005.1 Latrodectus geometricus | reverse complement strand
TTTAAAATGAATTTAAAAAATATATTAAAAAGGTTAAAAGTTTTTTTTTTAGTTTGAAAACAAGGCACTAAAACATGTTATAAATAAAATATTTTTATTTCTTCTCATTTTTAGTATTTAGACTTAATATGTGCTAATATTTGTGACTAGTAAATTATTTTAAATTTTTAAATAATTAGTCTAAAATTTAATACAAAAATATAGCTGCCAACTTGTATCGTTTGTCCATAAAATGTTGTTTTGATTGAATTGTTAGACCTTACAACTATGTAATAAAATCATCAATTTATACTGTTGTCAGTTTGAAAACATACAGCTTTCTCTACTGTTTTTCAAAGTCAAAAACTAAAAAAAAAATAATAATAAATAAATAAATAAAAATTAAAAAAAAAATCAGTGTACTAATACACAAGGCAAATAGAAGCAAATCCTACACAACTGCCCTCAATCTGAAGGAAGGCTCTTGTATACAACATTAGAATTTTCTAAAAAATGGAAAAATTAAGAAAATTAACATAAACAAAAGTTTTTTTGAAATTTTGAGAAAGAAATAAAATAAAAAAAAATAATAAATAAAAAAATCAGAATGCACCAGCTGGTATTGAACTGATTGGTCCGCAGTCCAGTGCTTCACCAATTTTTACCAATTTTTTTTTTTATTTAACAATGAGTTTATATTCATTAATAAAGATTGATTAATATTTAAATTTATTCTTTTAAAAGTGCAAGTAATCATGAATATTGGAATTGCAATCCATTTGCATCCATTTTGATTCCTGTTAAATTATTTAATTTTTTAATAAAATATTAAACTTTATTTTCCAATCTGATGTTCTTGAAAGGAATTATGAGTTGTTCTATGATTCTAATTTGGGAGTTTCATTTAAAAACTAACATTTGTAATACAAAATGAAAAATTAAAGATTTTACATTAATTATTGTGTTTTAAATTAGAATTATCATTTTTCAAATAAAAATAATATAAAATTTCATAATGTGTAAAATTGTGATTTTCATGAGTTTTAGTCATAGATAAATTGTTTAAATTATAAAAATTGTTTTTAAAAGATTAAAATTTAGAAGAATTATATTTATTTTTAAACAATTGATTCAATTTTACTGAAGCTGTAAATTGATCAATTTAGAACTAGCATGACTATTTAAATTTGTATCAGTCATTTGTACCAATGCAAAATTTGGTAATTACATTGTGCTTGAATCACCATCATAATTTAGACACACAATTTATAAATATTGCAAAATAAAAATTTTCAAAATATTTCTATTGCTTGGAGTATAATTATTATTTTTATTCCATATTCTGTTTAGAAAAACTGATATAAAAATCTATAAATAAATATTCTTTAATAATTTATTTCGGAAAATTTTTTCCG
This sequence comes from Latrodectus geometricus, assembly GCA_026290005.1. Lineage (NCBI taxonomy): Eukaryota > Metazoa > Arthropoda > Arachnida > Araneae > Theridiidae > Latrodectus > Latrodectus geometricus. The sequence continues at coordinate 8,753 of JAPDSC010014888.1, read as the reverse complement.
CATAATGTATAATTACTACTTATTTTATTTGCAATATAAATGCATCATAATTATTAAAAAAATTGGAAATTTCTGAAATTTTTCCGTCATTCAGTGTGAAATATTAATTAAACATTTTTCATTAATATATAACTCTAAATTAATCTTTATTATAGCAGTAGATTATTCACATGATTTTTCATATTTTGAAATGATTTTCTCTTTCCATTAATTTGAAATGATTTTCTCTTGCCACATAAAGATTACACTTAATGAGTGATTTAAACTCATAACTTAATGAGAATGATTTAAACTCATAAAGTGTAAACTTTATGTGGCCAAAATCATTACAGACATTTTTTTTAAATTCAAGTCATTATTGAATGTTAAGTTTTGAAAATATTATATTACTTTTTTAAAGCATTGAGACATGATGTGACTAGAATTTTTCAGCAAATAAATGTTTTAGATAATAAGTAAATCTCACTGATGATCACTGATTGAAATAAGAATATTTAGTAATTTTTCATTTAAATGCTTTATGAAAAATTTCTTAGAGGGCATTTAAAAATTTCTTTTTAATTTGAAAAAGAAATACAAGAAAATATTTTTTGTAATTGCTTTCTTTGTGTCTCCAAACACTTCAAGTTTGTTAATTAAATTGTTTTAAAAATTATATGCTTGCAAAATGTCATTGTTGTAATATTTTACTTTTTTCTTGCTTTATGCATTTATTTATTATTTGATATGAATTCCTATGTTTGTTACATAACATCATAAGCTGATTTAAATTTGTATGAATTTTTTAAAACTTTATTTTTACTCTAGCTTAAGTTTATCTCTAAGTCTAAGAGTTCTTAAAAAAATTTACATGTCTTTAATTGATATTAAGTTTCTTATAGTTAATCACAAATTTAAAATTTCTCTTTGTGCTTTGTGAGCTATGGAGCTTGAGTTTTGTAAGCTTCAAAAACTCAGAAAAAATATAAAATTTCAAAATTTTAAATCTTGATTTGTGTGCAAATAAATAAGTGAAATGTACTCTTAATAATTTTTCATGCAATTCTTAACTATTTGAACTGATTAATCTTATTAATAAATTCTTCTGCAAAAGATGCTTAAGTGAACTTATATCATGGGATAACTATTTTAGAATAATGGTAAAGTCATAAAAGTTATTTTCCCCACGAATGCAAAAATAGTGGAAAAGAATTTACTTCTTGCAACTTTTGTAAAAGGAATTGTTCACTCAGGTGTTAAAAAAACTAATTTTTGCTTTTTTATACATTTCCACACACAAAAATTTCTACTGTTGATATATTTAAACCTGAAAAAAATCAGTTTGTTAAGAAATTATTTAATTTTTATTAAAAAGAACATACTCTTGTGATATTCCAATCTTTTTCCAAAAGTTAAAGATTAGTGACAAAAATACTCTGCATGAAAAGAAAAATTTGTTTAATAATAATAATGCATTCTTATCTATTTAATCAAATTTAAACAAGTAAGAATCTATTCTTCATTTATTAAAGTTATTAAAAAAGCATATTTTTAAAAAAACACTATTCATATAATAAGTGAATATTATTATTATTTTTTTGCCAGAAAGTCCTTGTCACTGTTGTACCACTAACTAAAATCAGGAAACGAAAATTTGTGCATTAAATGCTATCATCAAAATTTTTTACAGTGATTACTGCCAAAAGCTCAGAATATCTTTTTTCATGTCATGGAAACAGTATTGTTGTCATGGAATCATGGATGGTTGTGAAATTAAAAATTAGGAATTGATTTATTAATATGTGAAAAATAGAATATTTTTAATCTGTCAAGATTTATTTTGATAGAGGATAGTACTATAAAATTTCTGTTGCTGCATTTAAAAACATTGAAACATGCACAAGTGGTAAATGTAAATTAATTGATTGTACCCAAGTTTGCCTACGTAAACTATTTAATAAAATTATTTTCTCTTTGGATGCCTTAAAAATAACTTTAAATTATCTTAACTTTCTCATTATGTTATATCATTAGGTAGAAATAATAAACAATTCAGTTTCCTTGCTTTTTTTAATTTTTATTTATTTTATTATTATTTTATTTATTTTATTTTTTAAAAAAAAGGTCCTGATCAAATGAAAAGCTCAGTAAAATTAAATTCTGGTTTTTATAGCATTGCACAATGTGATTATTTATATTGCTGTTAAAGAGAAAGTATGACGATTTCAGTAATTGGAATATGTTTTTAATTCTGTTAAACGAAAAATACAACTATTTAAAAATTCATTATGTAATTCTACATTAAGTCTTTTAATTGTAAAGTCCTTTTTATTTTAAAATTGTTCTTGGTAGTTTTTAAAAAAATAAAGTCTGGAGCACGTGTTGAGCTTAATAAATTATAAGTTAACTTTAAGAGATTTATAATTTTGGGCTTTTTATAACTGAATAACTGAAGTTTTATAAAAATGAGCAAAATCTATTAATTTCTTTAATATTTCTTTTTATGGTTAATTTTTTCAACTTTTTGAATCCTATAATATAAAAAACTAAAACATTCAATTAGTAGTTATACCTTAATACTTCTGTTTTTAGTTATATAATTGAAGAATAATTATTTTTCACTTTTTCTCATAAATGTTCACATAATTATTAAAAGTTTAAATTTCAGTCATTGAAAATATTTAATTTAGTAGCTCATATATCAAAATAATTCATGAAAAATATAGCAGGTAGATAATTTTCCCTTTTTGTATTATCGATTAATAATGTGCTTTATCTAGTGAAAACTTCTGCTTGAAAACATTTCTTTTGCGAAGTAACTAAATTTATTTTTTAATTAAAATTTTAATTGCACAATACATTTATGCAACTTAACTTTTGAATGTTTTATATTAATGAATTTTCATGTGTATTTTTGTTTTTTCATGTTTATTAATATGTGTAGTCACTTTATTTTTTAAATCCTATATTTCCTTTAATTTTATTTTTTCCTCTAATCAAGTGTTTAATTAGGCTTGAACCTTATTGAAGAAAATCCTTATTTAATAATGTCTCTGCTTAGTTAAAAATATAATGTAAATATTTAACCTATTATAAGAAAGCTTATCCAATATTAATCAGTGCTGATTTTACATGTGCTTAAGTTTAACATGCAAAATTCAATTTAAATTCATTCATGATAAAAGTATTGTTGCTTTGAAACTGTAAAATGTTTACCACTAAGAATATCTTATTCATAATTAATGCTTAGTTCAGTTATTTTAACTTAATTTAAATTTTAAAAAAATAGTATTCTTAATGAATGAAATAGAGTCAATAAAAATTAATATATATCCATTATATTAAAATCGAAATTAGGGGAAAAAATATAAGAAATAATTCAATGTATTTTAAGCAATTAGGGTTTATAATTATTATCAGTAGCTTTTCATATTTGTTCTCCGTTTTTAGGCAATGTCTAAAATGATAACGTAAAATCAAAATGTTTGAAAATATATTAAGATTGTTTTCAAAAAATGAAGTCTCTTGCTGTGAAGATTATGTCTAGTTTATATTTTGAGGTTCATAAATACATTCATAACATTTAGGTTGTTAGAATTTTATAGTTAATAGAATTTTATGATCAATAAAATGAAATTTGTTCTCCGTTTTTGAAACAAATTATATTTTTGGTTGGAAGAAAATTATAATTCCACTCTTGTTATGCAGTTTAATCTTGGGCATTAAAATAGTATTCCCATAAACTTTGAAAATCGACAAATATCAAGGAAACTATAAATTATAAAAAATTTTAATTATAAGTCAGAGAATATATATTTAACAAAATTGTCAAATAATAAAAATCAATTTTATTTAAACCAATTAAGTTAATATTATCTGAATAATCTGTGCTTTTTAGTGGCATAATGTTTTCAAACCCAGAAAATGCTTAACGTTATAAAAAAATATATTGTCTGCATTTTCGTCATCAATAAACGTATGCATTATATTTTATATCTATTTATGAAAATTATATGAATAAATTACAGTAATTGTAATAAGAGTTGCGGAATTAACATCCTATTTTTATCAGTTGTAACCAAAACTTTAAAAACATTTTTTGTCAAATTTTTCTATGATACTTTTCTGATTTATCTGGCTTATTCTTCTGATTTATCCAAAAAAAAGATTTCTTAAATTATTTTTAATAATTACTAAAGAAATTGCTAAAATATTTGGAAATCATCCTTTTCTAAACTAATAAAATAATTTCGTATTTTGCACTAACTTATTTTATCTATGATATAAAAAAGTAGAAGTATTTATAATCTAAATCTTAAAATCTGTTATTCTTTAAATTGCTTTTAAATCAATCAAGAAACAAGTTTCTTAAACTGATTTTACTTTATCATTTATAAATGTGATAAATGGGGGTATTATTAAATTCTCTAAAATTTAAAGCAGTTTTGTTTTACATTTTTAGTTCCTTATTTAATATCTTAAAAGCTAAATCTCTACTTACATTTAACCTCACATCACCATTAATAAATGTTAAAAAAAATCTGTTCAAATATTTGTGAGATTTTGATAATTTTGGAACTGAATATAAAATAGTTTAATATAGAAATGCAATAAAAAATGTTTCTTATTTAAATAAATATTAAATGGTTTTCAATCTCTAAAAAGTTTTGACATTGATTCCACTTCTAAATACCCCCTACGGAGATGCTATTCTAAATTAAATTGTTTAAATAAAAAATAACAGTAAATATTTAAATTGCTTGTCATTAAATATTCAAATAAATTTCTTTATAATGTACAATTTTTTTTTATTAAGCTCAATCTTTACGTACAATCAGTTATAAATATATATAAAAAAAGAGTTAATAGTTTGATTAAAAATATTTTCAAGAGTATGTTGCATAAAAAAATGTGAGGATAATTATTTTTATTCATTTATATTAAAAAATTTTCTTTGATAAAAAAGTCTTAGAATATAGCATAAATTTATCAAAATTTAATTATTTTAAATTATTTTTATGGCAACCAACAATATCATGATATTTGTATTTTAACTTACGTTTTTATGTTACAATGCAAAGTTCAAGAAATAATCCTCATTGAATAAGTGTAAACTTAATGAAAAATCTGTATGAAAATGATTTTATTTCACAGATAATATATGTATGATATAATAGTATATTTGGGATTTTAGAGAAGGTCCTTATAATCTAAAAGTTTGTTAATTTGTGTCAGAAATTCTTAAAAGTTTTGTAAAGTACTAGTGAAAAACTAAATTGACTGAAATAAACCAAACTGAAAAAATGTGATAAACAACAATAATAATGTAGAAACAAGAAAATTATAAAATTGAAAAAGAACTAAAAAGAAATTATTAAAACGCTTTTAAAACTTTTACAGAAATATACAATTAATAATATGAATTTTTTAAATCAAATTTGTTTAGTTTTAGAATATGTAAAGTATGACAAATTTGTTCAATTACTTGAATGTATTTAATGTATGCATTTTATCAATATGTACACATTTGTTTTCTGTTATCTTCCTATTTCTTATTATCCTACATTTTGTTATGCATTGATTAATATTAATCATTTAAGCTTAGTACAATCATTTTGAAAGAAATAAAACTTTTATATTTTATAATTAACTACTATTGAAAAAAATATCAAAGTTGAGTGATGTTAGAAATGATAAATACTGTTAAAATATTTTAATTTCAAAGTGAGTAATAGGATATCATTAAATGGCCAAGAAATTTTTGAATTATTGGTCAGAAAAAAGCACGGAATCCTTGGAAATGTACCCTTAAATTCTAATGGATGATCTATGTAATGCCTGATCAAATTTAAAACCTCATTTACACATTCTTATAAACATTTTTGAAAAGATTAATCAACAACTAATAATATATCCTAATTCTGGTCCACATTTTATTAATGTGAGAAGAAGAATGAAACAATGAAAATTATGATTTTAGTAAATCCTATTAAAAAAATTTATTTATGATTTCCAAAAACATAGAACAAATATAATTTAAATTAAGAAAAGAAAATCTGTATATTTATTGTTGATAACATCCACTATAAATCTCATCATATTGATAAACTCAATGAAAAGTTATGACACAGACAATATAGTTTAAGTAAAAAAAGTGAGATAATTGACATCCTTGATTGCCTATTCCTTTTCCTTTGAGTTAATTGTAATTTTGAATTCCGATTATTTGTAAAATTGCCTTATTTTTGTTAGAGTAATATCAATCATCTGAAGACAGCACTTTTGTTTTTGTAATGAATTAGCTTGTATTTACAATGTTTGCATGAAAATTATTTTTAAATTAAACTGATAAATAATTAGACTTTTCATAATGTTAGAACATGGGTAAATAAAGTTATTGTAAATATATATAGTTTGTGGTGTTTTTGAGCTTCAGTTGTTAGACATTTAGAAAAAAAAAATTAATTGTGTACTTTTTTAGCATCCTAAATTATGTACAGTATATAACTTTAATTATATGTAATATCTCTAGGTGCTGTTCTGATTTGGCTTCTTGTACAAAAAATTACCATTTAACAAAGACAAAAAAATTATGTAAATATATCTGAGTGTGTTAAATGTATAATTTTTATTTTAATTTGCTTATCATTAGCTTTCCTACTTAATTTACATTAGTTTTCAGAATTAAATTCTATAATTTGGTAAATTTAAGCATATTTAAATAAATAATGAAAACAGAATAATATTATCAGAAATGTAAATTTGAGGATGTTGTTTTAATCAAAAATTTTACTAGATCGTAGAATTTAATTTAAGTCGGAAAATATATGAAAGATCGACTTAAAATTTTTTATGCATCTATATTTGTAAAAATAAAGGAATTTTTACAAAATTAACATAGTTTCCATAATTATATTATACACAACATTTTCTTTAAAATAATTTTGTTTTGTGTTGAATTTATTTTTAGATTAGTAAATTGTCTCAGTGAATCTTGTATTTTAGATCCTGGTAAAAAAGCCCTCAATTGTCAAAGAACTCAAAACTACAAAGCTATTAGAGGGAGAAGAAGGCAAATTACAAGTTGTTGTTTCTGGAAATCCTATGCCAACTATTGCTTGGTAAGGCTTTATCATTTAAATGAATATTATTGTCTTAATTTTAAACTTTTTTATAAAAATATCTCAATGCACTTAATATATTTAAGTGTATGTATTCTTGAATGCAAGTTTGAAAACAAATTGCATTTTTTTTAATCATGCTTATTTTTAACAAAAAAGTCAAGCATAAATTACTGAAAATACTGTTTTAGTACATAAATCTTTTTTGTCTTGAAAGATTAACTAAATGACATTTTTTGTTACAAGATATTATTTTTCAATTTAATACTTGATGTACCAAAGATCTTTAATTTAAAAAAATAATTATTTTATTTTATGTAAGATTCTTATTTTGTCTTAAATAATAGCTTTTGATATATATATATAAAGATAACTTTTGTATATTACATTTTATTTATGTCGTAAAGAAGTGTTTACTTGTTAAATGAAAATTATAAATGTACAAAATACATTTGCAAACTTGTTTATTTAAAATAATGTGCATTGAAAAATCTTTGAAGCATTAATATATATATATATATATATATATATATATATATATATATATATATATAAAATAAGCAGTGTTTAAAACTCATTTGTGAGTGCATCTTGGATCAGCAAATCTTTAAATAGGAAACTCAGGGACATCTGAGTTTGTATTATTCTGAGTAAGCAGTTGGATTAAATTTAGATAATAATAATAATAATAATAATAAAAAAAAAACATTGCAAATTTGCTTTTTCCTTTGGTGCCATTCCCTGTACAATATTTCTTTCAGGAAAAAAATTTCTCAATTAAATGAAAATTTTCTATTCAATGAATAGATTTGAACAACATTCTGTTTTATGTAAGGATCCTTAATTTTGAATGAAATTAACTGAAACAGTAATTAATAGAATACAGAATGTATTTATTTATTTGAATGTTTATGACAATTTACAACCTAAATTTTAAAATCTTAAGAATTTCATTTTAAAATCATAAATATTTTTTGAAAATTTGTTTGCTTATATTAGAGATTTAACTGTATTTGAGTCTTATTATTTAACATCATAATTTTTTTTCCTCTTCAATTCATGTTAATGTAAAATAATTTTAATTGTAAGTTCTTAATTTATATATAATGATATTAATATTTATATATAATTTTCATAGTCTTTTTGCTTTTCTCACTATCAGTTTTATTTTAGAGTTGTTCTGTCATCTAAAACCGATTCTGATAAAGGAAGGAAACCAGCAAAGGTTTTTGAATTTTTACAAGCTTTGATGCCCCAGCTTATTCCTGAAGGTAAACCTTGCAGCTTAGAAGCCATAGTAACCACTGATCCTATGCCAGTGTCAGTTAAATGGTAAGAGTGAAATTCTATTAATTTTTGTTTGTTAATATTTTTACAAAAAGGGAAAAATTCTATTATAGAAAATAAAAATGAGATTCTTTATAACCTAACATATAAAATCTATCTTTAACATGTTGATTTTAAAGATCATGGAAAAACGTGACTTTTATAAATTGAAATATTGAATGGTGTGATCTTTCTCTTGAGCTTATAAGAAAAGAAAATATTTTGCTTTGATTTATCTATTCATCACTACAAATAAATGAATATGTATAGAACTGTAGAATCATTTAAGCAAGTATTCTTATTTTCTTTTAGTTCAACATGAAAAAT
>JAPDSC010014884.1:283935-297009 GCA_026290005.1 Latrodectus geometricus | reverse complement strand
ATTTCAGTGTTTTTATACTCATGATGAGTATCTGGCTTTTAACTTGTTAAGGTTTGATTAAATTAAAGCAAGATTAATCAAACCTTAACTTAATCATGAAAAAAGAAGAATTCAAGATCTTATTAAAAATTTTACAGTATTGATAGAGAATTGATAATCATATCTATAATAATAATTGAATAAATTTGAAAATGAAATAAATAATATTGCAAAAATACTTTTAGAGTAGCTAATCAATATAAAATGTTCATATTTTTTATGTATCATTTTAGAAATATTCATGTAATATGATAAAATTCTTATCTTTTAATTTTTAGTTTTGTTTTTAAGAATCTTATTTTTTTTAAATACAATGGAATTTCATATATGTTTCGCAATTAGGATTAATGTTTAATCATTCTTCTTTATAAAAACACATTTATAATTATTGAAATTGTTAAATAAATGCTTCATTACAAAATAAACACACAGATTTTCTAAAAAACATTTTTTTTTTTAAATTCTTTTAATGAAATAAATAATGCAATCTTGGTATATATTTTAATGTGTTCATAAGAAATAATAATATACTTGTAATGAATACAAAACAATAAACAAAAATAACTGCAATTTTTTTTTATCTTAATCAAAATTTATTACTGGATAAGAAAATGCTATAAATGTTATTCTAATTTATTTTGGAAATGAAATAATGAGAATGGGAACATACTATTTTTTATGTAGCTTAAACTTCCTTACTTTGTAGTATGTTTCTAAATAAGTCAGAGAATTTAAGGCAGAGCTGTCAGCCAAATAGCTAGCATTCTTGCCTTTTGTTCAATAATTTCTGTGTTTGATGCCCACTTTGGGCTTAAATGTTTCTTAAAATCCACTTTAAGTTGTAATTGTCTAATTAGCTTTTATGAGCCAAAAATGATTGTTGAGTGACAGACCAAGTCACCAGATAATTTAAAAAGGGAAGCCCTTCTCAAAAAAATTAATAAAGTTTCTCATTATCAATATATTTCACACATATATTTTTCTCAATATATTTTTCAAGTTAGTTTCATTAATTAAAATTTCCTGTAAAGGGATATTGGGTATAAACATTGCAATAAACTTTTCCTATATTTTCAACTTTCATTTTTGTTATGTACATTTTTCATTAACGTCATGAATAATTCCTATACATTTGCCATATTAAGTATTAACATTATATTGAAATACACAGTTTATATGCCACATTTCAATTCTATATTGACTTACAATTTCAGTAATTTTTATTGTTTGAACTAATGCCATCTATAAAAGCATTGCCTGATAAAATTTTTAAAAGTTCCTAATCATTATCTTAATTTTTCTTAATAATTTCCCCAAATGTTTGTCAAAATTATTTTTTATAGTGGCCATACTAATGTTCTTGAAATTATTTCTCGATTGATATTTTAATTAAATCTTGGAATTTTCTTTTAAAATTATCAGGATTCTGCTTCTTTCGAAAATTGTAATGAAAATAAAAAAAAAGGCTAGTAGTATATTTTTTGAACCTTAAATGAAACAAAATATTATGTATCCCAGAGGATTTTTATTAGTTCTTATTTTACATAAAAGTTTGTATTCAGATTCATTTGATATAGTAGTCCTGAAGTATATGTATATGGAGTTTTTAGATGTACAAAATAATAGAATTAGATGCTTTTGTTACCCATTTTATCTCAATAATAATTAAATTAATCATTACCCAAAGCAATATTTCTGAATAATTTAGAATTTCATATGATTTTAAAGTTATGAATTTAGTACTTTTTAATGAATTTTTTAATGTAATATTTTGTAAATTAAATTATCTTGTATTCATATAAAATGTACAGATGACAGTATTTACCTTGTATATACAAGGCAACTACTCTTATTTGTTAAAAATTTTATATTTACTCAAAAAACACACTGTTTTATGTATCAGTACTATGTAATAAAATTTAAATAAATTTGTTTTTAAACCCAAAATAAATGTTAGTTTGTAATGTAGTTTTTTAACTTATTTTATAAACACTAACATAACATTTAACATAAGCTTTTCGTTTCCATGTTTTAAAATTTTTCTATTTAATATCTGTATTTTTGTTATAGTTTTTGCTTTATATATATATATATATATATATATGTATTTTATTGAATTTTCATTTCATACCTTTTATAAATATTTTTTTACCCTTATTATACTAAATTAGTTACATTTAAGGCAGAAATGTATAGGTTATTTGTAATTTTACTTTGCAGGCAATAAGTCTACTGTTATTGAATTTCAAACTGCAAGTGGCACTTTAAAAGCAAAACAAACTGTTGAAAATCGAATAGAAATTGATTTACCTGCTTATAATTCAACTTCAGTAAGTATTTAAGCTTGCCCAATGCTTCTTAAACCATGTCTAATTAAAAAAATGTAGTTAAAATTATTAAATTATTCAAATATATTTAAAATGTTATTAATATTTAAATGTTTTATATTTTATATTTACTAAAATTGTGCACTTAAACTACATGCTTTGTTTAAATAAAGCATGTTTTTAAGTTAATAATATTTAAATTTTAAACAAACAAAAGATCTTACACTTGAGAGGTTATTGTGGTGTTATTCCTGAATCTACAAACAGTAGGAACATCTCACAAAAAACAAAGAGGAACATTGAAATTTGTTATTTATTGCTATGTATACTCTGATTTCTAACACAAAAATTAAGAATCTAGCATGTTATAATAAAGTTACTACAAATTAACCAATTCGAATTGTTCTTTTTTTAAAAAACTGTGCATTAGAATATCATTTAAAGACTCTGAGTACTTCAAATTAACTTAGGCAAATGGGGAAAAATTTCTTATGCCTTAGCTTTTAATCATTACATTCATTAGACTGATAAATATCTATATTAAATAGTAAGTGTATTCTTTTTAAGCAGAAAGAACATCTTCAAAACATCTTGGCATTCACTTCACTAGTGTGGTGCACATGTGCTCAATTTTGTCATCGTGGAACAACACTTGTATAGGATATTTTATCAGTTGTTCTGTTGTCATGCAGTTCACCTTAGTTAAATGATTCTTTAGAATATAATATAAGTTCTGAATAGGAATTGGATTTGGTGAATTGCTTGGCCAAAACAAGCACTTTTATTTTCCTGCACCTATTTCAAATCATGATAAGGGGCCAAATAATGTTGCAATATTCTGTCAAATGTTTTCATCAATAGAACAATTTAATTGCACAGTATTTCTATGATTTAACAAAACTCATCATGCTTTTGGTAACTAATTTTCCAGTGCCATTTATTGTGAAAAAACTCTAAATATCTTATTAGAAGAATATTTAGTCTCTTGGATATGATATGGTTACAAAGTTTTACTTCACTTTATCTGACTACTCTTGATTTGTATCTTTGCACAAATAAATGTTTTTCATCACTCTGAAAATAGTTTGAAATTGCTTTTTTCTTGCTCTTGTTGTCAGACTGCCAATTTCCAGAAACCTTTTCCAATTAGTTGAGGTATTATTTTTCACATTATAATATCTAATGAATCCCTTTGAATGTTTGTACTTGTCTTCCTTGAATTTATTTTGCTATTTCCTATTAGAATTTTATCTGTTTTTGGAGTAGTTTCCTATTTATGCCTGCATTTCTTTAAAGTGATCTGGAATATTAAAATGCTTTTAAAATTCTTGATTTGCCCAAATCAATTGCTGTAGCTATATCTCTCACAGTCCTAGAAGTATGTTCATCAAGAGCAACTATTTTAAAATGCTTGCTAGAAATAATATGCATCTTTGAATAAGCAAAAGTAACATATGTTACATGGAATCTACCAGCCACTTCATTGAAAGGTTAATACTAATACTAATGGTATACCAAAATCAGGCAACCGAATTACAGTCAAGGTCAATCTGTCACATAACTTCTGTAATAACCAGTTTGAGGTAATACTAGTAACCACATATTAACTCATATATAAGAAAAGCATATTTGTCCTAATTAATTTAAATAGTATATTGTTTCTTTAAAATAAAAAAATTAAGATAAACAATTTTTTATCTGCATATTTTTTTTACATATTTATTTTGAATAGCTGTTAAATATTCTTTCCTTACACTTTTCTTTAATTTACATTAGTTTTAATTTTTTTAAATTTAGTTTCCTATTCTATAAATATTCAAGAATCAAGATTTTAATCAAATGCATATGGATTATATAGTATTTAATGTTTTCTATAAAATACTATATTAGCACTATTAATTTTTAATCATATGTAACATGCCTTTTAGAGGTTGCTTATATTAATGTATTATATATTTCTAAACACAAATAAAATCTTCTTTATCACTCCAAATAATAAATCAGATGTGTGTATACACATAAACATATCTAAATAATAAATTTATATCAGTGGCAGAATATTTCTTAACCGTTTGAGTACAAAAGAGTTTTCTTATATATAAACATAACATAACATGTAAGGCGCAATAGCGCTTCGCCACACTCAAACGGTTAATATTGGAACATTAGATTTGTTAATGCAGTTATTTTTGAAAATTCTTTTCAATGGTATTACTTTACTTATTTAAATTCTGCTATTCCATCGTTTTTGAAATTCTTGACCCTTGAAAAAGTAATTTAAAGTTATTTTATTTACTCAAAATGTCTTGATAATTTAAATGGATTGGATGTTTTCAATGTACGTAGTTAAAAAAATGTGAAAAAGATAAAGATAATCTTTGTATAGTCTTACAATATGTATATATTATATAAATAAATTTGCTTTATTATGAAAATCTTACTTATATAATAACATAGGTAATTTTATTATTTTTGATATGGAAAATTACATGTTTATTTTTATACAACTATTCTAAAAGATATTTATATTTCTTTCAATTCATTTAATTGAAAAAAAAATCGACTACTTAAACATATTAAAGATATAAAAATTATTTCTTCTAGAATTCATTGTAGAAATCAGATATGTGTATACATACATAATTAAATAGTAAATTTATATAAGAGACAGAATATTTCTTAATATTCCAACATTATAGATTAATGCAGTTATTTTCAAAAATTATTTATTACTGTTAATAGGGAATACTGTTTTAATTTTATGAAGACAATACATTTATTATTGAAATATTATTTTAATTATATTTATTTGTTTGTATTTCAAATTTGATGATATTCATTATCAAGTATCCAAAGTAAGTATCTTTTATCAAAGATTAATTTTTTATACATCAAATTTTCTATACATTAAATTCTAGATAGTCATAGCTTGGTATACATAAAGCTATGGATATAAAGTGAAAAAATTTATTAAAAAGCATTAAAAAAACTCTCAATTGTGTGAATACTGTTTTTAATGTTATTCCTTTTTTAAGAAAACATTTACCAAAGGTTAAATATATATTGCTTCTTTGGCTTTTTAATATGTGCTGAGTATTCATTGTTATATATCATATTTCTGTTACTTTTCATTTAAATATTTACTTGTTTACCATTTATTGTGCATTGTCATTCATATTGTTGATTTAAATAACTTCATAGATCTTAAAAATTGCAAACTAATAACTAAAATATGCATATGTAGATCTGTGAAACTTGAATTTTTTTATGATAGAAGAATTATTTGGTAATATGATTGTTATATATTAAAGTTATAAACTAATTCATCTTTCATTGAGAAAATGAAATATTTTTACATTGTCCTTATCATGATACATATTTGAATTCTACTAAATCCAGTTATAAACTCTTTTTTTTATTATTATTATTAATTTTAATTCGGTTGATTCAGGATATTTTGATGTGTGCTTTTTGCTTTATTTAAATTAATGTCTTTTGTTTTATTCTTAACACATGTGTCTAAAAAATTATTAGTGTTGGTTATTTAATTTTCAATCATATTTAAATGATTTTGCATAAATGTTTAGTAGGAATTCAAAGCTAAGAGTAGGTGAGTGGGAAATTCATGAGTACCACACATTTAAGTGCATAGAAATGAGTTCCAGAAATTTCATGGTAGAAATATATTTTGGTAATGAAGGTAATCATGTATGAGTAAATGCTTAACCAGTGAAAAATTGAAATCTTTAATTGAAACTAACCCATGTTGTCCAGCTTCAAAAGTTATTGATAAACTTGAAATGAGCTTTAAAATGTTCGTAAAATCATACCCATTGTAACAATAAACAATAAGTTTAACAAAAATATAATTAGTTTATAATCACAAAAATCTAACTAAGTAAAATAAATTAAACTAGCCAAAGTTAACAAAGTCACTTTTTCAGAATGTTCTGTGAATTCTTTTACACAAAAATAAATAAATAAAAGTTTTCTCTATTTCTGTATCTTAATAACATGTAAAGATTGGATTTGGTATTCAATTCATGGACTAAACTTAAGCAAATTATGTTAAGGGGACTGATTATTATCATGATAACTGAGGGTGAATGGTAATTTAATAGTTTATTATAATTACTTTTAAATCCTGATTTATTATAATTACTTTTAAATCCTGGTTTATTATAATTACTTTTAAATTTTTGATTCAATAAAGTGATATTACTAAATCTACGAGAGGTATCTGCACCTAACATTTTCCTACACTTCAAAGGTTTTATTCTTGCTTGTAATACTCGTCTATTTATAAACAGTGACCACTCTGAAGCATTTGACTATTCCTCATCTCATCCTATGTACTACTAAAATCTCTCACGTATTGATTATCATGACAGCATCTTATGAGAAAAACTTTACTTAGAGCTATTTAAAAGTATATAAATTCCAGGACTCCAGAATTTTATATGTTAACTGAACTTGCTTCCCTTTAATAAAAGTCATAAGAATCTTAAAAACCTTTACAAAATATAAATAAAGAATTTTATTTTTATTCATGAAAGTACAAAAGGAGTTGGATAATTTGAGACCCTGCTTAATATTTAATTATAGCAGTTGCATTTAATTGCATCATTTATTGCTTGGACCTATTTTTGCTTATGACACCTTTAAAATTTCTGTATGCAAATTTCAAAATTAAGATCTACAATTTACTATAATATTGCAGCAATTTTCACATTTTTATTACTTAGTGATGCAATTGAAGATGGTGTTTGCAACTGTAAAATTTAGTTTTTTATTTATTGGGAGAAATTTAATTACATATTTAATAGACATTCACTAAATTAAAAACAAATAACTCATTATCATGCCTGAATTATATTTTGTAAAAAATAAGAGAGTAGTTGATATTTATATTTTATTAACAATTAAAATTTCTTGTTGATTTTCTTTAAATTTACTTTGCCATTCATTGGAATTTTTAAAAATTTGTACTTGGTATTTTTTATTTTATTCTACTTTTTAATTTTTATGTTTTTAGGTTGAGGAAGAATATGAAGATTTGATTAAGGTAATTTGAACTACCTATTGAATATATTAATAATACTAAATTTTTCTCAGAGGAATTCAATTTACGATATTTGCAGGCAGTTGTTGGATCACTATCTGTTAAAGATGTTCTTTTATCCGATTCCAAGAAAGTTCTTATTAGATTATCTGATAAAACTACTAGGTATTTTTTTTCTATTCTAAAACTTTATCAATTTATTCTGATTATTAAAGTGAAGGAGCAGATTTTTATATATTATAAAATTATACTGCAATCTAATACTTATTTTCGATTTACATTTATTTATTTTTGCTTTTATAACAAATTTTCACTTTAAAAAAAAATTTTTTTTTTTACTTTACTATTTACTCTTCTTTATCTGTTATTATCACATTGTTATCCATTATTTAATATTGGTTACTTGCATTATAATAATCAGCGTTTCAAATCTTCAGCCTTTTGGTTGCATTTTTAACTTTTTGAAAAAACGTGCTTTATTTAAATATACTTTTTTTGTAATTATATTATTTTTTCACTTCTTATATCTTATCTTTTTCTTTTTTATTACCATATAAATAAATTGTCTTATTGTTGGAACTATTATAAATAAGTTCACATCATTAAAAGGAAAAAATTTGTGTTTATCATTAGATTGGAGCATTGTATTATATATTCATTTTAATTATCCTATTGTTAAAACTTAGTTATGCTTTTAAGTAATACATACATTTCTTAATTTTTCTAATACAGATTTAAAGAAAATCTTTATTTCAATAATTATTTTTGTAGTTCAAGGGAATTCTTCATGAAATGTTAATATTTTTGTTATATGCTGACTTTGTATATTAGTTAATAAAATAAAGATTTTGTTAACTTTTACTTTTTTTAACGATATAACAAATGTATGGCTTTCTTTTTGATATTATTTTAATCATAAAATATTTTATGTGATTACAGAAAAGAACTGGAAGCTATAAGAACAAAAGATGATGAACTTATATCTGCTGCCCCTGATGTGAGGGGAGTTATTGTAACAGTAAAAGGTTCAGAATTTCTGGATTGTAAGGATGAAGAAGGAAATAGTTTTGATTTTATATCACGATATTTTAGTCCATGGCTTGGTATCCCTGAAGATCCTGTTACAGGTGAAGTTCATTAATTTCTTTTTTATTTAATTTAAAAAACAATTATGAGAATTCAATGTTAATTTATATGTGATACAATTTGCAGAGGCTGTTCACACATTTTTTAGACATTTTTATTTTGCAAAATAATAATTGTTTACATAAAGAACTTTATTTTTACAACAGATACATTTTGCAAAGTTTTATTTATCATCTGATGTTTTAAACTTTTTACATGCAAAATGGTACTTAAAAAAAGGCATATTGGATGGAATGATGAATTTTCACCCTTTCTAAAGATGGTTATTCTTATTCAGTAATTCAAAAGTGCTCTAAAAGTCATGGTTTCTCAATGTTTAAATTCATAGTAAGAAATATTATAAAAAAGAAATAAAAATCCCTATAACTTGGCATCTAATGGGAAAATTCTTCCAAATAATTACCTAAGAAAAAAATTTTTCATTTATTGAAAAAGTAGAATTTTAATGCTAAAAGGAAATTAATCTCAAAGTTATGTTATAAATACATTAAATTGCTCATTAACTTTAAATAAAATTATTAACTGTGGCTGTTGAACCTTAAAATAGTGTAAACAATTAATGTTCACCATCTTTCTCAGCATTATATCTATGAATGTAAAACACAATGCATCTCTCTTTATGAAAAACATTTGTCAGTAGAAAAATAGCAATAAATGAAGCTTGGGTTTAGTTAAGTGAGTGTAGAAAGAGGAAATGATTTATCATCACAAAAGAGGAGGAAACATTTTGCTACCTATTTCTTGAATCAAAAGGAAGAGTGGTTCAAAAGTCAAAGTAAATCTAAATTTATTTATATAAAATTTTTTCCATTACCTGACAAATAATTGATATCGTCATTCATTTTAAAGTTTGGATACAAGATGTAACATTGTTTTATTAGACAAGGATAAAACTAAAATTATGTGTGATTTGTAAGATAATGGAAACAAGTTACTTTTCATTTATTGTGTTTAATAAATGTTTCTGTTGTATATAATAAATTAACAGCTAAATAGTACATCGTTTTGAAAATGAATATAAATCTAAACTTACAGATAATTCTCTACATCTTAAGCTTCATATAGCACTTATGACATACATCAGACAAAGTAGTTAATTATTTTGATTTTAAATTAAACAATTGCATTTGCAGTTTGTAATTGTATTGAATTCTGTTTTCATAAATTATGTATATTTATCCAGAAAAAAGTAAATATGAGTTTGATCAAGTTTATTTATATACAATTTCTAATTTTTATTTTTATTAATCTTGTTAGCTTATTGTTTATATACCTGTAGATTGGTTATTCACAAAATACAACTCAAATACAATGCATCTGTGGCAGTGACAATAAAAATTTCATGAAAGCACTTTCTTTGGCCTGTGTAATCTAATCCTTTACAATTTACCATTAATTAATGTTCTATAATTTCAAAATTTTAAATTAAATCCTGATATTAATTTTTCAACTCTGTTAAAATATATATTTTTAGGTTCTGCTCATTCAGTCCTTGCTCCATATTGGGCAAAACATCTTAATAAAAATAATTTATATGGTGAGATTTTTCATTTACTTTTGTTTAAAATAAAGACTTGTTTATGTTTCCTACTGCATAGTTTTTAATTTTTTCTTTTTTTAAATTTATTATAATCATGTAATGGATTAATCTGAAATAGCTTTATTAGTTTTCATCCTTAAGAATAGAATAATTTTCTAAAATTTTAAGTATATAATACTTTTATAATATTGGCATCAATTATACATTATTTACTTTAAATGTGTATATATCATATATTACTTTTAATAATTTATTATTAAAGGCTGCATATAATGTGTATGACATTATTTGCTAAAATTATTTGAACATCTAAACAATTATTTTAAAAGTGGATTTCATTCCACTTATTTTTAATTGTGAAAAAAATCAATTAATTTTGAACCAAAAATATGGAGTGATTATAAAATGGTTGGCACATTTTGATATTTAATAGCCTACAGTATTTTTTTATGTATACTCATATTTATATGGAAAGTTTCCATAATCAATTTTCTTTTTTTATTTAAATAACATTTTCATTTGTTATTAACAGCATGCAATTTCCTTTTTCAGTTTAAAAGTTTTTTATCGTGTCTATTGATTATTTCATATAACGTTGATTAGAACCCTACTTCTTGAGTACTCAAATTGCATAATACAAAGCTGCATGATGTTTTCTTTTGGAGTAAAGGACCTTTATTACAGAAGAAAATTATCAAACATTTGTGACCTATGGACCAGGATTATAGCTAGATTAGTCAAAATGTTTGTCTGTATCTAGTGCTAAATCAATTACTGTCTTCATAGTTTCATTGTCCCAAAGAAAGCATAGTAAAAATCCAATGACAAATTAAAACTTTTTAATTTATATAACCATTAATTTTAATTAATCTTCATTATTTTATTAATTTTCAAAATATGTCATATTTTATAGCCTCCTATTACTTTAATACCTGTATTTTTGTATCATTTTAATTAAAATTATACAAATTTACAAATAGTACCTTTTAGTTATTTTATTTTTCAAAAGATTTCCTTATAATTCAATTGTACAGATATTAATAATAGCTTATCATACATAATAAATAATAGCTTATCATACAAAAAAGAAAAATTTGTAAAATTTTATATTTATTCATAATATAATAAAGGGTTGTTGAAAATTTTTTTGTTATTAGAATTATATTTTTATTATGTATTGTATATAAAATCATAATTCTTATCATGTCATTACACAAATTTATTTGGTCTATTGCAAGTTTCTCACATGATAGAAATCATAAGGATTATTGTTTCAAAATGCATTTAGTTTTATTTTTGTTTAAAAACAGTTTATATATCTGTAACTGAAAATTAAAAAAATAATTAAACGGTAAAAAGTTTTTATACAAAAAAATTTTTTTTATGTTATTTAAAAAATGTAAAATTTCATTTTGTTTGATTAATATATCTACTGTATATGTTAGATTAATGTATTTTCTGTTGTATATTTACATGTACTTAACTGCTTAGCAAAACAATTATTTATTTAAATATTAAAAAAGGAATATTTTGAAATTTGAGGTGTATCACTTATTTCTCTAAAATTTCACATCTACTGTCATATATATTTTCTTATATAATCTTGCTCCTTCCATTTTTATTTCTGTCTATAAACGTATAAATAAACAAGAGTATGATTAGAATATTGTTAATTCTAACTAAGTGAGATAAATTGTAATTAGTAAGCAATTAAATCCTCCTTTTTTTATTTGTTAAAAATTCATTCATGTAAAAAATTGATGTAATGATGTGTAAAAATGTTATACGCTAATGAATTTTAAAATTTTATAATTCTTCACTAAGGAAATAATTTAGTTCCTATTAATTTTTGTTAAGCAAACATACCTTTAGACACCTAAGTTCTCTTTTATTTACAGGAATAATTATTATAAGTTTAAGATAACCCCATTTATAATTATACCTAAGTATTTTTGAAAGAAAAATTAAATTTTCATCCAATTCACTTTTTCTATTTCTATCTGCATTTAATTTTAATTGAAATTAGACTTTATTTTCTACATACATCTTTTAATGTTTTGTCCAGACAATGTAATATTTGTTTGAAAAAATTGAGCTCATTTCTTAAAAATATATATTATTTTCTTATTAAATTCTTTGACATTTTTATACTAACATGTTTTTTTAAAAGTTTATTCAAATTCTTGCACTTTTTATTTAGCTCGTCAGTGTTCAACTCGTGGTGGAAATCTATACTTGGAACTTATTGATGATCGTTTATATATTAGTGGCAATGCTGTCATTGTGATACAAGGGCAAATAAACTTCGAGAGGATGTTTACTCCTACTTAAAACTTGTTAAAACATTGATATATTTTATATATTTGATGAGTGTAAATTTTTATGCAGGTTGAAGAGTTATTATTCCATGTTATTGTAGAAATATACCTAATTAAAATACATATTAAAATGTTTATTAGATTATATTTTTTATATTTCACAATTTTAACTGTTATAAGTATAATGTTGTTAAATTTATTTGCAAATTATTAAAAAGTTAATAAAGTGTTTTTAAAAGAAAACTTTTTCAGAATGTTTATTTTAATTAATGTTTTTTAAGATTTTAATTACTGTGACATTAATTTTTTATTTTTTATTATTCAAATAAATGTTCATGAGTTTTCAGTGTTATTTGAAATAACTAAGAATTATTTTTTTCAGAATTAGAGTATCATAAATGTTATGCAGTTTTTAATATTTGATGTTATTTAAAATCTCCCCGAATGCAAACTTCAATATGTATTTTCCAAGGGAACAAATGGTTGATTTTAATCTATAATTTGTATTAATTTTAATTTTTATTTCATTGACAAAGATATTAGATAAAAATTATCATAATTAAGAAATTACTATCTTGATACAATTCAACGTGTAAAGTACAATAACTTGGGAATGCATGCATATTTGTTCCCAAATTATTG
>JAPDSC010014884.1:263670-283535 GCA_026290005.1 Latrodectus geometricus | reverse complement strand
AAGCATATATGTTTAATGTTCATATGCATGGGGCTGTGGTGGCCTGACTAGTTTGGGCGTTTTTCTCATTATTGAGAAGTAGTGAGTTTTAATCCTAACTTTACCAAAGATGTGTCACATTCATTAAAGGCTGCTGGGATGTCTTTAATAAGTCATGGCTGTAATATCTTCCAAGTAAAATGATATATTTGCCAGTAACAGGTTAAGTATTGGGAATCTACTGCTTGGTCCCTGCTTCGAAATTATGATGACTCCTACCTAGCAATTTCCTTCTAACTTGTGGAGCCCAACTCAGGGCTAGATACAGGAAGGTATACCAATCCACAAACATTCACTTACATACAAAATGTCACATTTCTTTATGAATATAAAGAAAAGGATGTTATATAGATGTAAAAATTTATTGAACAATCCATATAGCATTGAAATTTTAATTCAATTTAAAACGTATTTTTTAATACTGTGCCAAAAGTGTAATAAATATGCTTTTATCAATGTAGAAATACTTTTTTCCATGTATACTAAGGTTCCAATTTATTATTAATATTCACCAGTATGTAAATATATTAGCCTAGCGTTTGCTATGTATCAAGTGATCGCATGGTAATTAATACTCCTATAAATTGCTTAAACGCTCATCCACTGGTAGTGATTTAACTGTCATGGGTAAAAAAAAAAGCAAAGGATTTGACTGACTTCAAGCGCAGGATGATAGTTGATCCTTGCTGAGGTTGAACTGAGTATTTAGAAAACAATACATCTGCTACACTTTTCCTAAAAACCAATTCAAGTTTCACCAAGACAGATTAAAACAATATAGCCTGTAATCGCAAATACGTTGTTGGTGCTATGGGTGAGAGCAGAATGAGAATACTTGATTCTGCTAAGAGAAACGTCTTGTGAGCTAACGTTGGATTACACAGAATTACATCTCAATGTACTGCATACTGAATATTGTCAAGATTGGGGCAAACTAGCAGTTCGAGTATCTTTGACCATGACCCAAAACTGCAAAATGTCTTCGATTTGTTCATGATCACTTACTCTATATGGTCGACAATTAGAAGGTGTGCTGTTTGGATGAATTACGCACCTGTTGCATCGTGCAAGTGGGTGATGCAGAACCTAGATAACACAAAATGATGTACACCTTTTGTCAGTTTTGCATTGTTTAGACCTTAATGGTCTGGGAAATGTATTGATGTCTTGGTCTTGGTCCACTGATACCTGTAGACCAACGACTCAATGAACAGATCTACCTCAACGCTGTCACCGACTAGGTTCATTCCTTCATGGATACTATATTCCTTCTTCACGCTTCCAGTAAACAATGTTCCTTGCCATAAAGCTCGTATCGCTATGCAAGAGCTCGCTGACGAATTCAATTTACTACACTGGCCACCCTGGACTTCCCAAAAGAGCATCTTTGTAATGAGATGAGTTCCTCAAGACATGGATCAATCATCGTCTAATAAGCAGAAACAGTTACATCTGAATAATTATTGAATAATGCTTTCAGAACTCAGTGGAATCTACGTCGCGACAACTCGTGCTGTTATTGCTACTAATAAGAAAGATCATAATATTAGTAGGTAATTCCTAATGAACTGGCCACTCGTTCATTATACATAGCAATACATACATTATACATTCAATTGGATGAAAATATAAAAGATTAAAAAAAAAAGGTACACACACACTATCTTTCTCTTTTCTTTATATATGCATAAAGTTTGTGCAAGAATTTTTCTAAAATAAAAAAAAAATTTCTTTAATACTTCCTTACTTTACTATAACTCGCACCAGTTCAAAAATTTTTTGCGACACTTCATGTAATATTTATTTCTTCTTTGAGACGTGTATATTACAAATTTTTACCCCCTCTAATGCCAAAAAAATGCAATAAAACTTTGAGGCATTTGTATAAATTAAATATTAGTTAATATATAATTTGTATAAATTATATATAAATCGGAAATTACTAAAGAAAAAAATAAAGGATTCAGTTTTTTTTCTAAACTTAGAGAAATCAGTCTTACTGTAAAAAAATAGAGAAATATTTAATATTTAGTTGCATATGCTATTGCTCTGAGGAATGCAGCTCATCGTTTGAGCAAGTCTTTATGAAGTAAATCTGAAGATTTCGCCGATTCCAATAAAAATTCCTTTTAATTTAATAATGCTTCCGTATCTTGACTTTTTATCCAGTGGTTCTAAGGGGTTTTCAATTAGATTTAGATTAGGTGGCTGTGAGACTCCGCAAATCCAAACTTTAATTTTATTATCTGTAATTTAATACCATTATTTTGCTGAAATAATTATGCACGAGACATTTTTGCGAAAAAAAAGCCAACATGTGATTTTTTTCAAATGCTTTTATAAAAATTTTGATTTATAATACTCTCGATGTGTACCGATATCGATCGATACTACTGCGATATTATCGGTAATACTATCGATGTGTTATAATATACCGATGACATTACTATTACGATGACATATGATCAATAACATCAAGTATCTGGATATTCATTCTCGCCCCTTTTCCGTGACGAATATAATATCGATCATCACTTTCAATCTAACTGAATTTGGATTCGTCCCTCCAAAGCAATTTTGAAGAATGCCTGTTTCCCAATCTCTGATTGTCCAAATTGTGTACTCATCTAATCTTAACTAACATCATATCATATTCGTGCATATTTGAATAGCTTTCTTTCATATCTCGGGGAACGATTTTCTTCGAATTAACGCATCTTGATTTTGCGTCATTTTTTTTGAGATTCCAGATCTAGAAAGATCACATATCATCCTTCCACTTTTTTACTACGAAGTTAACAGTTGATTTTGTTATTCGAAATTTAATGACGATAGTAGAATCTGAAAATGTTTTCGCAACTTCTTTAAAAATTGAAAGTCTTAATCAAAGGTTACCTTTTCATGTTGAATTTAATTCTTTTTTAATGGATTGAGGTAGAAAAATAATTAATAGAACAAAATAAATAGAACTAACAATAAATACATTAAACTGCTATTTATTGTGAGAGTGTAAAATTTAAAAATTTTATTTCTTCTTTACATGCATTTTCTCATAATATTTAATGTGAAATGTGATAAAAATAGATATTAATTTTGATATAAAATATGTATTTCATATTATTATAAGCGATAATATAGTGCGGAGAAAAAAGTAGAATCACCAGAATAAAATATTTATTCTATTTTAAATTATCTGAAAATTAATGTGTAATTAAATTAATAATTATTATTACACGAGTTTCCTAAGGCCAGCCGCAAACGATTGGCGATTTCGCCGGAAACACCTAGCAGAGCGAAATTACCGTGAATTCACCGCCGAAGGAATGGGAGGAAACTATGACGTAATGTTTGACGTCATCGTTCTGTTTAACCAATGAAACTTTTATTTACATTATATTGAAATCTTGTTTTGAATGAGATCGACATCTGAATTTACTCATTAAATTGTAATGCATTCCTAACTGTTTAAAAATTTTATTAAATTTATTTTGCACACACAAATATAATTATATTTTTTACAATCTTTTTATGAATTCATTTTAATTTATTCTATAAAATAAATGTGAAATATTCATGGTTATATAAATAAACCTTCACATGAAATTAGAATATACTTTTTTCTTATCAATAAAATTTTATAACTCAAAGATTTCATACATAATATTGAAATTCTATACTGCTTCAATAGTATTTAGTACAATATTATATATATATATGAAATTTGAATCTGGTAGAATTTCGGATTAGAAAAGCAGTTAGTTATAAATAGCCCCTTCGAATGAAACATACAATTAACAAGAGTTTTTAGATTTTGAATGTAAAAAGCTTTCCATAAGCATAAACTTTCAAATATTTTTTAAAGCCAGATTTTAATAGTGAGGAATTAATTTTTCAAATCTACAAAATTGATAAATTTTATTACAAAGGGTTTATTTGTTCATTCTTTAAAATAAGATTTAACCGATTAAAAATGTATTAGCATTTCTAAATTAAGATACTCTTTTAATTTTATATCTTAGAAGTGAATATATATATATATTTCTTGTTTATTACCTGAATTTATATACTATATATATATATATAGTTTCAGGTAATAAACAAGAAATTAAAGTTCTATAGTTAGAATAAAGTATAATTAAATTGAAGGAGAATATTAAATTCTAAGTGTCTTTATTTTTTTTTATTATTGAGATAAATGGTACAAATAGTTATAACATACAACCCATATGCTTTAAAGTATGACTTTTAGCATTGCTTTGATTTGCAAATCAGTAAAATGAATACTGGAAAATTTGAAGGACATTAAAATTTTGATATCGATAAGGCAAGAAACTTACTTCTATCATTATATGGTTGTAATTCTTATAAATTTAAGATTTAATGAAGAAAAATTATTTTAACATGAAGATGTTTAATATAATGCTTGTAATAAATACTTTTGTGAAATACCTTCAATTATTATCAAGCCAACCTTTTTATCCAAACACCTAATAGTATAATTTAAAATTATAGAATTTAATATTTGGTAGTTTGTTTTCAGTTGTATAAAATAAAAAAAAATATGTTTAGTAAGGTTGATTATATTTAAAGATTTGTATTCAAATTAGATTAGAATAAAACAAAAAAGTCATTGAATGAACAATAATTTTTTGGCCATAATTATAAATTATTAAACATAACTTGAAAGATAAATAATAGAAATTCAGAGTATGCTGCTACAAAACATACAATATTCATTTCATTGTGATTTTATTTTCAAATAATAAATAAACACAATAGTTACAAATTTACTATAAATTAATTTAAAATAATTATACAATGCAACATTTACTATCATGCTTCTTAAAAATTATGTTCATTACCTATTAAACTATGATGAAAGTAATTTGTATTGATATTAAAATAATTTTTATATCAATACAAATTTTATAAATAGCCTTTTACAAAAACATAATGCAATTCTTTTATTGCAATACATGAAATCCATTTTCAAGACTGTAAAATAATTTCATTAAAAATGTTATTATATTATAATCAATTCTACAATTATTATTTACAATAATTAAAATCTTATTTATATTAATTAATATTTTAGTATAATTGTGTTAATTATTTTTAAATAAATTATAAAAAATTATATCAAAAAATATTTTTAAATTCTACATATATTTACAGTGTTATTTACTTTTAATTATAAAGCCAAAAATGTTAGTTAAATTATCAACAAATTGTTTATACTACTTTGAACCCTACTGAAACTTTATTGTATTCAGCTATATTAAACGTGTTACTTAATAAGGCATGCAAATATAAAATGTAAGATTGACATATTATTAAAAAATTTCTAAATCTCAAAAATATGATACATATATAAAGTACATAATATACATAAAGTAACCAAAATAAACATTTCTTCCTGTAAATTTGCATACTTTTTTATTAATTTAAATATTTTACAATTTCCCCTCAAATAAGTCTTATTTTAAAATATCAAATGCCACAATTTAACTTACAAATAAAATTTCCCTACTGTTAAATAATGCTAATAAATGTTACAATACAAGTATCTGTGACTAATATTGTAATTAATATAAATTGTTTAATATAGTATGTAATTGTAAGAAAACTCTTAATTATAAAATATTGAATTGACATTTCATTAAAAAAATCTACACAGCAATACAAATTATCAAATATTAACATTTTTACATAAAATATAATTACATAAAAAAAAATACTAAAGAATTTAAATACAAGAATAAAATATTTTAATAACTTTAAATAAAGTATGTTTAAGTTATGAATTAATATTTTGCTAAACATTATATATAAATCAATTGAAAAATATATGAGATTGAATTTTAATTTATTTCATTTTCATGAAAATTTAGTAATCAGTATAAAATATTACCTGTTATTGATTTTTGGAATTCTTTAAAAAATAAATGCTTAATATCACGGATGATAACATTTTGTTTTTGGTTTATCAAAATAGTTTTTGTTCTTAGACATCTTTGATCCACATAATTCAAGGAATTAATAAACATTCTAAATTATTTTTTTAAAAAGTTATGGATTATTTAAAATTTATTATACTTACCTCTATATTGATTAATAATAAATTCCTCCTCATCAAAAGAAAATTTTATTAAATTTATGGAAGACATTAAATATTGAAATACCACGAGGTTAAATTAAATGCGAGAACAAAGAATAGCAAAAACGTAAATCGAAATTCCCATTATCGCCGGAACCCTGCCAGATATATTTAACATACTTGAAAACAAAAAGTGTTGCTCGGAACGCCTATTTTATGACGTTTTCTGACGTCATTCCTTCGCCGTGTTTTCGCCCAGTGTTGCCCAGTGTCGCCGGCGTCAGTTTTCCGGCGAAATCACCCATAGTTTGCGGCACCCCTAAGTATGATGCACCAAAATATAAATTCAAGAAAATTGATTTAATGTCGTAACGATTAAATTACTTATAATTTTTTAAGTGTATGGTACTTTTCCATTTAGACGTAGCAAGAGATAATGCCACCAAATATTGGTATTAACAAATGAACTAAATATTGAAAATTGATTATACCAATCTAATTATTTTTTTTAATGTTTTACCTTTTATAAACATTTTGATTAATGAAAAAAATTTATGCTTCAAAAGGATTTTTTTTACGTCTAACAGTTATTGTTTCTTTATTTGTTTTTCGCAAGTTTTCTTCAAAAATTTTAACATGGTGGGATTTGCGCCACCGAAATGGAATATATATATATGTATATATATATTAAAATTGGAGAATAATTGTAAATAGATATTGTATAAAAGCGATCATATATGGAAAGCTATTTGCCGTGATTGTCAATTGCGAAAATATTCAAAGGAAAAAATAAAAACCTAGTTTGTCTTCTTGGTGACTTTGAAAAGTAAAATTTCCAAGTAGTATCACACACAAATCTGTCCATTCAGCTGATTAAGGATAAATCAAGTTCCTTGCAATCTTTGAAGAATTTAATTTGTGATTTTCATGGAACATTTACTGAGCAAGTTTTCATGCGAATGAAACGATTTCTCCAATGCTTGATAGAAATTCGGTTGAAAATGCTCGGAAAAAGAAAAATTTAAAAAAAAAAAAGCAGTATCCTTTTTTTTTTTTTTTTTTTATTGCTAAACATAAAACAGTCTGACTAGATATTAGAGAAATAGAACAATGCCTGTAAATTTATTTTACAAGTCAAATACTGTTCATGGTGGTTTTTAAAGAACTTATTTGACTATCTACTGTTAATCATTTTTTTATGTTCATGGTAGATTTGCTATATTTTTTACTTATTTCAAAATCAGAAATCGGTTGGCTCAGCGAATTCACGACTGGTGTAATAAACCATCTGTAAACAAAAACAACATGATTCCTTTCCGCCGGTTCAGTCAAATATAATATTATCAGTTTAAACTGGCAAAATAATTGTCGGTATCTTAAATAGATATCAGTAAACACTAATATCTCTTTAAAATTATTTAAACTGATAACCATAGAAACTTAAAGTCTCAGATCTACCTATCAGTATCTTATGTAGAGAATATAATGTGTTTTCCCCGATAGTATCCTTCAGATAGCATCACTAGCTATTGTGAATAGATAAAATAATAAAAAGTATTGATTTTCTAAGGAATAATTGGTTCCTTTAATTTGTTCATTTTCAAACTTAACATATATATTCAAGATATATTTATATTTAGGATATCGAGTTAAGTTTTTAAATGGCTTTTGGAAAAACAGTTTTGCCACTATTTGTGGTGGATGCATTTACAAACAAAGCCTTTGAAGGAAATAGCGCAGCAGTATGCTTATTATCACACCATGAAGTAATTTCTTTTCTTCCTTTTTATTTGTTAGTTCATTTTATATTTATTTAGTATCCATAAGTTTAAATTCAGTTAATTTATTTTCCGATTCAATCAATTAACTCAACCTTTTAAAATATAGTTGTTTTTAATTATATGAACGTAGCTATTTCATTAATTCACCAAATTAAAACGTCCTATATTGTGGAACATATTTGTCTCATTTTTGTCAGTAAGTTGATAAATGGTTCAACTTTTGTCCATCATTGAGCAAGTGTTCATTTTACCATGTTAAGCTAAAAGAGTGACCTAGTATTATTTATCGGAAAAAATGGTCTTTTTCTGTCCTTTCCTGAATTGAAAATCAAATGAGCATTATTTTTAATCTCATTCTATCAAAAGAGCATATTTTTTAATTTAGTTTGGCAATGAAAGTGCACTAATGTTAAGCACAAGAAAATAACTAATATAATCAGAATTCATCATATAAATGTAATTCTTATAAATATTAAGATGGGCATAGGAGCATAGATGTTATCAATAATTTTTCAGTTGAATCAACATTTGTTTTTATGTGTGTAGTTACTGTACTTTTTAAATTTAATTTTCTTGATTCATGTCTTAATTTAGGTAGAACCAATATTAGCCACTTTGGAGTTTTATCCTTACTCATATTGATGGGAAAAACTTAATTAATTTAATTTTTTGTGTATTTTATTATTATTAATATTAATATGGCTGTGGTAACATTTTCACAATGATATTATCAGCAAAAATTTTTCTTAACGTTTTTTCATTTTACTACTATTTATTTCATATAAATGAGTACAGTTAATTATCTTACACTTTCTGTGGTGTTTAAATTTTTATTCTAAAATGCTTTCACTTTTTTCAAATCAAAATGGCTTTTTCATTCCATTCAACACAAGGCAAATACAATAAGATGAATGACAAACTATCATTCATTCTTTCATGTTTACATCATAGATGAGAAACTGGAGTTTAAATTCTGCATTCATTAAGATCTTTCTGACTATCAAAAGGACAAATTTTTTTTATTTCTTTATTTTCACTTTTAACATCAGATTTAACTTTATTATAGTACATTTTAATTTTTTAAGAAGAAAAATAGAATAAAATTTTCCATATTTTAAGCTACTGTTATCTAAATTAAGTGTTTCCCAAATACTTGTGTAAAATAGATTTTAGTTTGAATCATTTATCAAGTGATTTGAATTAAATCACTATAACCTTTTACATATGCAATAATTATTATTATTTTTATTTTACTTTTAAAAATCATTACCGTATTCCCATAGAACTTTAATTCAAAATAATTCAGTATAGGAATTACTAATAATTTTGTATGTTTAATTAAAAGGAAGAATTTTCAGCATTTTCGTGAGATAAAAACCAGTTTTTCTTTTCTGATTAAAAAGTACTATTAATTGAGGAACTAGAATTTGCTAAGATGTTGTTCATAATTTATCAAAAAACTTAAATATTCCTTTTCACAAGCTGGTTTTAAAAATTTAGATGTTTCAAACTTTTTAGCCATATTTGTTTTAAAGAACAAATTTCTTTTTGAAAATGCATAACAAATTTTTTCACTACTTTTTAGCAATATATAAAAATAAAATAGTGAATTTACAACTATCTCCTCATTTGAAGCAGAAATTAATTTTAGAAAATATTTAATTTAAAAATTATTTTCTGGATATCAGTCTGCTGGAAAGATTTCACATATAATAGATAGGAAGAGAAGTATACTTGCATTTTTCTGCAGAAAGAATCTAATGCTAACAATTTTCTGAAATTATTCCAATATTTTAGACTTTTCTTTCCTCTTATTCCACTTTCTTATAGATATTCCCATGTGCTCTCATGGTAAATTATGTAACAAGAAAATTGTTTTTCTTTATAAAGTTTTACCATCCAATTATACTTTTAAAAAGAAAGAAATAAAGTATACTGATTGTAACTAGAAAAGTGTAAGCATAGACAACAATATTTCAGTTTTGTAGGAACCAAAGATCAGATTTTAGAATTCACCATATAATTTTTAAAGAAGATAAGAAAATGATTATATTAGCAGTGGAATTAATTATCAATTCTTTGCTTAACTATATGGAGACTTATAAAGTCAGACAATATAAGTTGAGTAATCATATTATAAATTTTTATTGTAATGTATTGAAATGTTTCTAAATTTGAAAAAAATCTGATTGTTGAAATTATTTAAAATGTATTATAGAAAAAATCTATGAATACATATAAAATTATTTTAACATCAAATCAAAATTTTTAACTTTTTGTTAAAGAATAATGAAATTAATCATTCTTAACTTTTGTTCTAAAACAGTGAACATTTTCTTGAGTTACAATTCCAACCAAAGGAGGAACTTGAGATAGGATAGTCTTAAATCTTTCTCAAATATTTATTTATTTTAAATTGTTGTAGATATGATAATCTCCATTTTAATGAAATTCATCATTATTAGGACTTAAATTCATTGAACAAGTTTCTTAAGTTTAAACTAATAGAATAAAAATTTGTCTTGCCATTAAGATTTCAGTATTTGTAATATGTTAAGATGCTTTCATTTTTGTGAGAAGTTTAATACTCAGATACATTTAAGAAAAGATATGTTACTAGCAATTTATAATGTATTCAAAAAATTAATTCAGCATTGAATGAAAATTAACTTTTATTAAGGAAAATGAAATCTGTCATTCTTAATGTTTGCCAACAAATTCTTAAGTCGTCAATTATTTAGAAAAAAACTTAACATATGCAATCTTTAATGTTCATTAAGTGATTTTTCTTTCCTCCTGTGTCTCTTGGTTCTGATTATTTCCACTTTCTTGATAAAAGTCCTTATTTGGTTTTAAAATTCATTCAAATATTTTTCATGAATAAAATATCCATATAAAATAAAAAAATTGTTATTAAGATTTTAGGATTTGTATTATAAAATGTTTTTATTTTGTGAGTAATATAACTCTTAAAAATATTTTATATTCTTTTAAACTTTTTAAATGCATTAAAAAATTAATATAACATTAAAAAGAAAATTTTGTTTAAGAGTGTTGAAATTAAAAATTCTTGACTTTTACCCTAAGGCTGCCAATAATTTCTTGAGTTAGAATTTCAACCTAAGAATAGACTTGAGGTATGCAGTCTTAAATTTTTGTTATTATTATTTGTTACTTTTATGGATATGATTATTTTCACCTTTATGAAATCCATTACATAGATTCATTCAATAAATTTTCATGAATAATACTCATACAAAATTTAAAAAAAATTTTGTCATTAAAAATTTCAGCATTTAAATGTAATTGTGAAATATTTCTAACTCATTATAATAAAAGTTATAAATATTTTGTGACTACAATCTTTAATGTATAAAAGACACTAAAACTTAACTCTGTAGCATGACAGATCATTGGAGGATCAAAGCCTATATTGTCCGTATCTGTTTTCTTGACTGAGGGCTGTGGGGTGCAAAGCATTTGACTCAGTTAGATGATCAGTCTAATACAAAACCCTCAGTGTTTAGTTCCCAAACATGCTGGGTACTCAGTTTTATTGACTCTCTGAAGGGATGGATGAAAGGCTAAGTCGATATACAAGATATGAAAACAAAAACCATAAAAACAATTTTAATAATTGAATATTTGATACAGTTTCTGTTTGTATTTTCAGAAACATTCATAAGTTTGTTTGTTTGTTAAGAAAAAGAGAAAGAAAAAAAGAAAATTGTTGATAGTTATATTTATGAAAATCAACATCCTTCTGAAAATTTTGGTTTTTAGTTGAATGATAGCTCTAATTATAATGTTCTGTAGAAGTATAAATATTTTATTAGAATATATTACATTCTTATTATTAATATTATAATCTTTTATGGACTCGATTCATTTTTATAGATGATTTCCAGAGATTTAAAGCCAAAAATTGCTGCTGAAATGAGACTTTCGGAAACAGCATTTATTACACAGAAATCACCTGAAGATTCCTTTGAAGAAAGTAATGAACTCACTTTTGAATCAATATTGATTTATATTAAATATTTTCTTATAAAATTACATGAACAAGTTTTTTTTTTCTCTGTAATAAAACAATATTGATTATCTTTATTTACAGGTAGTTGTTTTAAACTGGAGTGGTTTACTCCAAAATGTGAAGTTCCCCTATGTGGTCATGCTACATTGGCATCTGCTGCAGTGCTATTTATGGTACTTAGTATGTAGGAAGGATTAATACATGTTTTATGATCAGTGATATTTTTGCAATAAAAATGTATTGTACTTATTATATTAATTCAGTAAAAGGGAAAACTTTTCTAAAAGTCTAATTTTTTTGGAAAAAAATTTAATTTGGAATTATAATAAAAAATATATTGATCTTCTAATAAAACTTAGTTTCATATCAGTATGTTATACATTTACCCACAATAATAAAAAAATTATGTTTTTTTTAAATGTAATTGGTTAATATGGTTTCAATTATTAAAATTTTTAGGAACTTAAGTATTTTCTTTTTGACTATTTCTGTGAAAAAAATGTTGCTAAATGTTGCAGTTTCGTGACCGCACTTACATTATATATTTTTTTAATTATATTTAAGTTCATGTTTTATACTTAACTATTTATTTCAACAATGTTAATTGTTCTATTTTATCTCATATTTTGAAAAAAAATGCTTAAAATTTGCTACATTTGATGGTATATTTTTGGAGAAAATTTTCAATTGAATAATAATTAAAATATTAATTATATCTTTTTTAGAGGATAATGTATAGGGATCATAAAGATACACCTTTTTTGTTTAACATATTCATAGTCAATTATTTTATTTCATACATATTACTTGAAAATTATACGTATGCAAATTTTGTCTTTTAACTTTTCTACCTAATTCTTTTAACAAATGATGTGTTCCAACTGTATAAAACATTGATAATCTTGCAAAAAATGTTGCTTTATTATTGTCATTAGAAAGTTTATATGCAGATTATTCTTAAAATTTTAAATGAAAATTATTGATTTTTACCTTTTTGACTTTTAAATTATGTGCTTCTATATGTTAACATTCTGAACTATTTGCATTTCTTTCACTGTCAAATTTTTATTTAAGTTTTTAAAATTTGTTTCTGTTTCACGTGTGAAGAATGACCATCTAGCAACAAACACATTCATTAGTTGTTGTATAATGTAACTACATAGTTGCTTTACATTTTAGGAAAATATTTCTATTACATTATCACTATTGTTATCCCTTTTGCATGGTATTCCGTAAAATTTCTTTTGCTGAAAGAAATATTTCCACTTCATCTATGTGTAATCCTTGCATACACATTTTTCATTATAATTCATATTTCCATCTGCAGCAGTTTCTTTACCAAAATTCCCTTACATTTTTTTTTTTTTTTTTTTTTTTTTTTTTTTTTTTGCATATTTATTTTTCATGCATTATCTAATTAACAAATTATCTTTAGAAGATAAACTTTAAGTTCAATATTTTTTATCTACTCTTAAATTAAAATATGTCAAAAAAATTAACATTTTCTAATTAATCCTGAACCTATTGCTTGGAGAACCTATGTTATATTTGGTGTCTAAATGTGCAGACTTTAATGGATTTTTTTAATTGTAGAGCCAATATTTGCTGAGTAATTTCCCACAAACAAAATAATACTTCTTCTTTCTTTTGTAACTCTTAATTTTATTCATTTCTTTAATTAATTCCCAAAAACATTTAAAATTATCTATGCTTTAAGATTTTTCTGTAAATAATAAAATATCTATATTTCTTGAAACATCTTAACTCTTGATGATTTTCCAATTAACTTGAATAATTTAAATAATGATTGAAACAAAATAAAAATGCAGTTAATTTTTATTTCTTACAATATTTTCCTCTTGTACATTTTTTGCTTTCCAGAAGCTTCAACTATTGATTTGTAAAAATTCCTGCTTTTAAAAAAATATATTGATACCCTTTAAAAATATTTAATATCAATAGTTCTTTAATAAATTATAATTCAAATGCTTTTGAAAATTCATTTTTATCATATAATTTGCAATAGTATTATTTTATCTGTTTTAAAAGTACTTTTATGCTAATGTGTTAACATTAATTTATAAAAATAATTTATATGTATTAAAAAATTATTAATTGAACTAAAGAATATTGTTAAAATAAAATTTTGTATTAATTTATAAATAAATTATTTATAATAAGTTTTGTAGTAAATAATATTATTTTTTTAAACTTCATTAAAAATTTAAATCTCTTTTTAGATATGTCTGATAAATACAAAAATACAATTTTAAGAAATTCTAGATAAGCAAAATGATTGTGATTAACTACTTATTACATATAGTTGTATGACAGTTGTTTATGTCTAAAATTTTCATTTTATTTTGCAGATAATAAGTGTTCTGTTGTAGAATTTGAAACTGTCAGTGGGATTTTAAAAGTTAAACAAATTGATAAAAATCGCATAGAAATAGATCTACCAGCTTACAATTCAGTTGCTGTAAATATATTTTTTTAATTTAATTATATTTCAAATAAATCAATCATTTTGTATTTTTTTTTTCATATTTTAGTGTAAATAATTAAATTTATGATAAAATGTTTTCAAATTTTGATAATTATTTAATAAAATTTCTTATTTGCTGTATTAAAATCAATAATCAACAAATGAGTTGTAAAAGCCCATGTTAAATAATATTGTATTTGTATTTTTTCAAGTTTTTGTCTATTAATAACGATTTTTCTATTATAAATATATTTCCATATTGTTGTAATTTTGTAATTATAACAATTCTATATATTTCTTTATAATTAACAACAATTCTATATAATTATTACATATAAAATATATGTAATAATTATATAGAATTTTTTTTCAGTATGAGTAATGTATTTATCAAAGGATGTTGAAAATAAAGAGTCAAATGCTCTGTTATATCATAATGCAAAATAATTAGATGACAGTGTAAATTCTAAATTCATGGGTATTTTAGTCACTGTTCTAGAAATACATATCCTATTTTTGAACTATGATAAATTTTACCCATAATTTATTATACTAATGTCTATTTTTAAAATTGTATAATTTTATTTAAAATATTATATAAATTTGTATTGAAGTAAAAAGTTGATTCAGTTATCCTTGAAAAATAAAAATATTACATCCAATTATTTATGTATGAAAAAAAAAGTTTTACCTTAGTTAAGAACTTTTTTTAAATATTATTTACTGTGAAGTTTCGTTAAATCTGTGTTACTTTTTTTTTTTAATAATTGTCTCTTTTTCTTATTTTAGGTTTATGGAAAATACGATGATTTAGTTAAGGTAATTTATTATTTATTTCATTGAAATTTAATTGAATTATTTTCTTAGATAATTCTAATTTCCAATATTTACAGGCTGTTGTTGGATCATTAGATGTAAAAGATATTGTTTTAGCAGATTCAAAGAATCTTCTCATTCGGTTGTCAGATGAAGTCACGAGGTAATAAAAAGTACTTTATTTAATTTTCTGAGGTCAAAAGATTATTTTTATCAAATAATCTTTTCAAATAGTAATGCAGTAGACTTTTTACATTTTATAATTTTTTTTTATATTACCATCTTTTTTATTATATTTCTGTCCAATAATAGAAATATTTTATTTCTTTTTCCTGTTTTAATAATTATGTTAGTGTTTTCTATATTTTTAAGAAGTTAAAAATTTTTTTAACCACTTCTATTTTAATAAAATAGAAGTGGTCCCTGGTCTAACATACTAATTCTAGCATAAAGTGACGATCTAGCGTACTAAATCTAGTGTAAAATTCTTGGATACTACTTAATATATTTTTGATTTATTGTTTTATAATTTTTACTAAATTGCATGGTATGTAGTACAAAGTATTCAAGTTACATATTTGTGAAAACATACAAAGAGCAAATAAAAAATCAAAATTTTAAAACTGTTGCTTGCTGAAAACTAAATTATTATAACATCAAGAAATGAAAATGCTATTACCAAAATATGTTAAGTAATCAATTTAAAAAAAATATTTCTGATTTTGAATTGTGTCAAGCTAAACTATCACATTTTTATGGATCCAATTAGAAAAATTTATGTGTAATCTTTTTTCTTGATTATTTCTGAGACAAATTTTTCATGATATTTAACCATTGAAAATCATCAGAAATTTTAAGAATTAATATCTGAATATTATGCATAGAAAAGTTGTATTTCACATTTGAATTTTTCTGCATTTGATTATAAATAATACTGAAGAGAATATATATTTTTTTAATTTTTATTTGCATCTTAAAAAAATCTATTTTTAAAAAATTTTTTTCAAATGTTATTCTTTTTCACTTTGTTTAATAATATCTAGTGTTTAATTTTTACTGAATGATCTTTAAAATAATTGTTCATCTGTATATAAAAAAAAAGAATAAATTCACATAAATCCTTATGAAGTTTTATTTTGTAAATCCCCACACACATGTATTATACATTAAAATATTTTTACTGCTTTTGAATAACAAAATGCATCTGAAAAATCATTTTCAATTTAAAAATACAAAACAATAAACATATTTTAAAGACAAAAGAAATCCCATAAGAAAATACTTTTTTTTTAAAAAAAAATTGAGTTTCAGTATTTTTTTAAATGACAGTATTTTAGAAGATAAGCTCTTCTAATTACTGTAATAAATAATAATAATTTTTAATACTTATTTAAAATTATAAAAAACTTCATTTTTATATATTTATTTCTTTTTTTTTTTTTTTTTTTTTTTTTTTTTTTTTACACATACAAGGATGCATATATTTATATATTATAGAATCTATCGTTATGGATGATTTATTTTAGAGGATATTGCACTCTCAGTATACTTTTGTTACCTTAATAGTCCATTTCTTTTAAACTGATTTTTCAAGTTAAAAGATTTTTTTAAATTTATTTTAGTCATGGAAATCAAATATGTAAATTCTTGTTATATAATTTTATTGCATTATTGTTTACAGTTGATAGAAGAACTGTGACTTTGATATATCATTTTTTTAGAAAAATATTTTAATCAAGCGTGAAATAAATTCACTTCCCTTTCCAAAGAATTCTCTTAATTGTTGACAGCATTTTTTAAGCACTATTTTCCGTAAATTGAAAAAAATAAACAAATAAACTTTTAAATATCTATTATCCAAAATCATTTGATTGTTCTATTTCTTTAAAATGCCCATTTTTATTGTAATATCATTATTCTTAGAAATCACGTTGTGCTAGTTATTTTTTTACAAATTAACTTATAAGTTTGCATCTTTTTTAACCTGAAATAAGTTAACAGTTTGACTAGATGCATTCTCCTAAGTGAATAATTTTTTGTTTTAAAATCAGTGTAATCATAATTTCTAAATTTGCGACATTGTTGTTACAAACTAAAAAACTTAATAGATAAGTATATTTTGATACTACAAATTTAGAAATTTTCTACCCAAAAAGTTATGCTTAATTGTTTTCTTAAAATTATCAAATTTTGAAAATTACTGAAATTTGCATAGTATTCATTTTTGAATAATATCAGAAATCATAAGCACTTTTTGGCTTTGAGTTGAATCTTACATCATTTTAGAAAAGAATTTGAAGCTTTTAAAACAAGAGGTGATGAACTCATATCTGCTGCTTCTGATGTAATAGGAGTGATTGTGACTTTACGAACCTCTGAATATGAAGATTGCAAGGATAATGAAGGAATTCATTTTGATTTCATATCTCGCTATTTTGCTCCATGGCTTGGAGTTCCTGAAGATCCAGTTACTGGTATGAGTTATCAAATTTTATGTTCTTACACCATCATTAAAATTATATCTGTATCAATATAAGTTCAATATAAAAATTTTCAGTGATATAAATTATTTAAAAACTATTCAGAAGATTTATAAAAATGGGAGTTGCTTACATAATCTATAAAATTATTGTAAGTTAATGAAATTTTTTATATTTTAATTTTTTTTTGGTACTTTTTATAAGTTGCAATCCTTCATAGAGGATATCTGAACAATTGTAAGCTAT
Source organism: Latrodectus geometricus (assembly GCA_026290005.1). Taxonomy (NCBI): domain Eukaryota; kingdom Metazoa; phylum Arthropoda; class Arachnida; order Araneae; family Theridiidae; genus Latrodectus; species Latrodectus geometricus. The sequence continues at coordinate 265,558 of JAPDSC010014884.1, read as the reverse complement.
TATTTCAATATGCATAGAATTTTGCCTTGTGAGAAAATATTTCCTACATAACCATATTCACTTTCTAGAAATCATAAATCCCAGAAAATTCTCTAGCATGCACTTAAATAAAAAGGTATATAGAAAACAGACACAATATTCATCTTTTGTTATTCATTTGGTGATGACAAGGATCAAACATAAAACATTTCATTCTGAAGAATGCAGTCTTACTTCTAAATCATAGTGAGCTCTTCATTAAAAAATTGGTTCTATTAAAACTAAAGTTTTGTTCTACATTGCTTCTCAAAAATGGTAAGCCAGTTTAATAAATCAAGGTTTAATATTGAATTTCAAAATTATTCAATTATTGTATTTTCAGGTTCCGCTCATTCTGTCCTTGCTCCCTACTGGGCTAAAGAATTTGATAAAAGCAAATTATATGGTGAGTAATCATTTCTTTTATTTACTCAGTGTAAGATAATTTTAAAATTAAAGATTTGTAGTTCAATTGTTATTGCATGCTTTTAATTATTTTTATTTTTTGTCATTCATAAAAATGAATGAAAATTAAATTGATTAATAGTACAAATTTTACTGATAAGTAAAATGTTAGTATGTAACATCATTTAATTTTAATGTATGGTTGTGTACTATTGAAAAATAGTTTTAATGTTTTAAATTATTCATGGTTTTTATAATTTATTAACCATAAAGTGGTTATTTGTTTCATTACAGTTGAAATCATAGCTAAATCACTTTTTATCGTTAAATATTTTCAAAACCATGAAAGTTTTCTCTTTTTATTAATTTTTAGAGCTCAAATTTTAAAATCTTTAGTGATATTGCTTCCAAAATTTTCTGAAATCTCTATCTATGTTTTTCACCGATTCCAGTTTTCTTTCCTGGGCTTTGAAAGCATTAATTGTTATGAGACAGCAGGGCCGGCGCAAGCAGCTTCGCCGCCCCGGGCAAAGAGGTAAAGTGCCGCCCCTTTATAACAAAAATTAAAAGAGATAACCTAAACCCTTTCCAAGATTAATGGTAAAACAAAACAAGTAAAAAAATTTCAATCATCAGCAATGTTGAAGTTTTGATTAACAAAAAAAAAAAAATTTATTTATTTATGTTTTTGGCACTAAATTAAAATTAGAGTTGCGCAGAAAAAAAGGAAAGAGTCATTTCTGGTGCATAATTATAAAATACAGAACAGATATTTTAAAAAAAGTAAAACAAATTATAAAACCACTAAATATTAAAACTTTATTACATATTAAAAATACATTTAATCCTAGAGTTGAAATTAAAAGTGTTTTTTTCTCACTTTTAATTCTGAAAATTGTTTTATAATTTCTTTAACATTAATTTTTTCAGCCAGGTCATGTTCGACGGCTATTGTTGTTAAGCCGTTAAGTCGATTCTCGGTAGTTGTGGAGTGTAAAAAATGTGTAATTAATTTTAATTTGGAAAAACTCCTTTCTCCACTTGCCACACTTATTGCGAGAGTCAGCAATATTCTTAAAACTATACCAAGATTGGGAGCAAAATCCAGGTTCGATATGAATCTCAACTGGACTTTCTTTTTTGTTTAGCAAAGCCAAAACAGCTACTATTTCGTCTGCCAAGTCAAGTGCGTTTATATTGGATGAATTCCCATCAGTCAACACTGTTTCTAAATCTTTACAATACTTTATAATGTCGTTTTGAGGAATATCTTTTAAATCAGAAATATTGTATAAAAATTGGAAATAGTTGCTGTGGGTACTGATCAAATCGAAAATGAATTCAAGTGCATTGATAGTTTTATCTAATGTAAAAAAATAAAATTCTGCCTTATATTTCAAAGTAGGATCTTCTATTGGATCATCTTTTGCCTCATAGTCGAAATTAACATTCCTTCTTCGAACTC
>JAPDSC010014884.1:243724-258670 GCA_026290005.1 Latrodectus geometricus | reverse complement strand
TATTTATTTTAGTTCATGAAAAATTATTTTTGCTCATTATTGTCTGCTACTGTTCTTATAAATTTAAAATTTATTGAAACATTTGTCTTTGAAAGTAATAAAAAGTTTGAAGCTAGAACAATTTTTAATTGGAAGTATTATTTTTATATAACTTATTAAATTTAAGTTATTTTATGGTACATTCTGCATTATTTCTTCCATGTATGATTTTGAAATTCCTATTATAATTATATTGTTGGAAAATATTTTGTAAACAATTGGTTATTCAAATTGTGATCAAGTATATCAAAAAAAGAAATCATTTTCTGCATTTTTCGAATTAAATGCTTTATTAACCATTATTTTTTTTAAAATGGCAAAAATTATTTTTAAAATATTTAGTTAGTTTCTTTTTTGGCTTTATTTTTGCAACTTTTTGGCTATTTACTATTCCTTATGAACAATTTTAATAAACAGCCAATTTCTTTTATTAACAGCCAACCAATTTCAAAACTTGTTGATTAAATATTTTTTTCAGTTTTTTTCTTTACATTTTTTTCTTATTAATTTGAATTTATCCAATTCTCACATCTCAGTGAAAAGGAAACTAAGTAGTTTTGCTAAAAAAAATATTATACACTGAAAAGTTACGAAATACTGAAAAATATTTGTAAGTGCAGCTTCACTTTTAACAAATAGATGTTAAGTAAAATATCTAAAAACCAAAAGAAAATAATTTTTAATTTTAATTGCCTATTTAATTTGTAGTTACGTCAAATTTTGCTATTAATGTAAATTAAAGAAAAAAAATCAAATGATTTGTATTTGATAGCAAGCAATAAGCGTTCAATTTTTGTACCTTTTATGTATAATTTTTGTAATGATTTAAATATTTAAGTTTAATGTATCATTATTATATCATATGATAAATACCATTATTAATCATTAAGCAATAATTATTATAAATATATTTTTTTGCTTTCCAAGTAAGGAAAGAGATTAATGTTATTTTAAAAACATTAAGTAATCTGTTAATTTTTGTTATTCATTGAAATTATTTGACTAAACTTTCTGACTAACTAATAATTCTTTTGACTAACTAATATGAAACAAATGTAGTTGTTTGTAAATTATTACTTAAAAATTACATTATTTAGTTTTTTCTGTAATTATTTTTACATAAAACTTTATTCTAATTTTATGTAGCATTTGTTTAAAAACAACTTTTGTAAAATATAAGGATTTGAATTCATATAATTTGCATGAAATAATATCATTAAATCAAATTCATGAAATAATATTGGCTTTACAAATTAAAATATTTATAATATTATAAATTTTTAAATTGTATAAATGGTTGTAAAATATATTTTTATTAAATATGTTTGCAATAAGAGGTTAACTTAAATTTTTCTTCCATATATATTTACTTAGCTCGTCAATGCTCAGAACGTGGTGGAAATCTGTCCATGGAACTTGTTAAAGATCGTGTTTATATAAGTGGGAATGCAGCGATTGTTATACAAGGACAAATAAGTTTTTAGATGTTTTAGCAACACAAATTTGTAGTTGTGTTTGATTTATTTTACATTTTAAAGATAAGCATATCTTTTAAATTTTTGTGTAATATGGAATTTGTTGCTTGTGATCAATTATCACTAATCTATTTTGAAAGTATATTATCATGTTAAAATTTTTATTTTTGATATAATGAATCGATTTTACATGTTATAGAAGTTGTGAAATGTTTATTATTTTTTCAGATTTATTTTAAAATTACCAGAATATTTATAAAATGTTTGAAAATTTTTGTATATTTTTATATAATAAAATTAATTTTTGTAAAAAAATAAATTTCTGTTGTTATTTTTTAGTTATAAATCCATTTGTATACTTTGTCATAGATTTCATATCATTCAAAGATGTTAATTGTTCTTGACCTTAGAAACTACAAAGAGTAAGGAATGATGGGTGGTAAACTTGTATATACTGTACAAATTGTTAGGTTAGTTTGAAATTATAATTTCCTCTCCAGTTTTTCTTGAATGTGCTTGTTTAACGATCAAAACTTTTTTGCGTGTACATGAAGAGCTTTAAGGAAGGGATAAGGATTTATGTTATGAAATATATTCTTTATTTTTTTTAAAAGAATATTTTTATGTGGTCTTGATTTAAGATTAAGTCAATTTCTTTAATTTTAAAATCCATTTTTATTTACTTTTAATTTAGTTTAATTCTAGATATTATGATTACTAAAAAATTGATTTAAGTTATTAAATATTAAAAAGATTATTTAAAATATATCGCTTTTAAAATCGGTAAGTGTCCTTAAGCATTGATTTTGCATATTGGCAGGTTAAATCCTTAGAGTTTATTCATTTCCTTAAAAAATTTATTGCTATAAATTATCAAAAAGTTTAGTATTTTTCAAATGTTTGTTTTATTTTAAAAGACATTTAAAATATAGGTTTTGTATGTATCAATAGAAAGGATCAAATGAAATGTATAGTTTTAAAATTTTAAATATTGGCAGATATGCATTTGCATTTAAATATCATTTTGCTAGGGATAACTTTGAGAATAGATTGTATTCTATGAAATATTGTGCACTAAACTTTACGTCTTTTGGTTTTATTTAAAGAATTATTATATGTATATTCGATTAAACAATTTTATGATTGCACTAAGAAACAATTGACAGTAAAAATTTTATAATTAGAGATAGAGAAATGCAGTTTTTACAACTGCCATTTTAAAAGTATTTATCAGAGTATGTAATTATATTCAATATTTTATCAAGACATTTTTCCCTTTCTTTACTTTTGAAATCACAATATCAAATTCTATAATATCCAGAAACAAAAATTTCTATAAATGGGAAAATTTACAAACAAAAAAAATTAGTTGCCTTATATGAAACTATTCAAATAGATTCTTGTTGAAATATTTCTACACTATCCAAGTGAACTTATTGTATTTGCCATGACTTTGAAAAAACATTTGTAGAAAATACTTAATTTTCAGAAACCTAAACTTCTGCAATCCCTAATAAATTATATGTAGTTGAATATCACTAGTACCATGAAAGTCAAAAAGTATTGTGTTTGTTGTAATTTAAAAATTTTATTCCTTTAAGGTATGTATTAATGATAAACTGTAAAGCAAAACCATCCAATACTCAACTTCATCTCTGAAGTTTTTATGCTTATTTAAATATAAATTGAAAAATCATTTCCTTACACGTTAGATGCACATGTTTATAAGTTATAAAAGAACCAACACATTGAATTGAATACACAGGTTTTATTGATCACATTCTGAATATGAACATTTTGGCACACATCTTTATTTGGCCAAAGCATATTTGAATAAAGTTCACACAGACAACATATTTGTACACATATAGCAACATTTCTCAATTATTAACTGAACATTAAGTAATATATTTCATAAACCCACATGTGATAGATTTCAGAAGAAAAAAATTAATTTTCATTGATGTAACTTGAAAAATTATTCTATAAACTCCATTTTGATGCTATATTTAGATTTTAAAAATTATTTTAATGAGTTTGTTGCATATTTATTTCTGTTTTTGAAAATTTATTTTAATTAGAATTTAGAACACAGTTAAATGCTGAGAAATGCTGCTACAAAAACAATCACGAATATGTTCACAATAAATTCTACATCTGAAATATTGCCACCGAAATGAATTATACAAATTCTGATGTAAACATTAGTAAAGTCATTTCACTAACTGTTCGTTGTCATTCTGAAAGGAGAGAAGAAATGAGTATTGAGAGAATGAAAATATTAAGTAAAAACAAAATCACACTTCTATCGATTTTTTCCTCATTCATAAATGAGAAATAAAGATAATGTTTTCAAAATAAATTATGAATACAATTTTTTATTGGCTCACACAAAAATATAATTTTTTTCACTTTTAAAAAATGTGAGTTATTTTAACAAGTGAATGTAAAGTTTTTCTTATCTAAAACAAACTGTGAAACAAAAAATATCCATTATTGTATTTTTATAAATTAAAACTGCTTTCATGAGGCACTATTTAAAAACTGTAACACATGATTTTTTTATAAATAAAACTATGTACAAATAAAGCATTTATATAAATCAAAATCTAAAATATATTCTATACATAATTAAAAATATTTTCAAATATTAATACCTTGTACTATTATATAAGCTCTTGCTAAAATTTGTCAGTTTCATAATTATCTGCAAATTATGGTATTAAAATTTTTAAATATAACCTACATATTATTATAATCATTGAAAATGATGTTTGCCCTGTGATAGGTTTTGTGTGTGTTTCATTAAAATAAAGAAACAGTTAATATTTAGGACCAAGTCGAGAATTATTTGGAATTTATTTTTAAGGTTTTCAGATATTCAAACTTCAAAATATTAAAAAGAATTTATGATGACAAATTGTGTTTTTCATAAAAAAAATTTATATCTGTATACATGTATTTAATTTGAAACAATATTTAATATAAAGTTTTGAAAACTTTCACCCTAAACCTAAGATGATATCCCATTTAAGTTTTTTTTTTTTCTTTTAAGTTAAAGCATAAAGTCTTACTAAGTTAAAACTAAACTTAGTAAAACTTTATGGTTTAACTTAAAAGATCTGAATTTTGTGCATAACTAGTTAGCTCAAAATAAAGAAAATAAATCAGCATATGACTGTCGCATTTTTTATATTGATATAAATCGTAAAATTTGCGTTGTTGGAATTATACATCAATATTAGGTGAATAGAATTTATTTAAATAGTGTCAAACTAGAACATATTTATAACTTTAGATCAAAACTGTCTTTATACATTTTCATGTCATTTGGAATAATTTCAAAAGAGATTATTTTCTAAAATAATCTAGAGTACTACTTAATATTTAGTAACAATATTTAAACTTTTGATGAAATTATTCATAGATGTTCAATATTTTAAAGCATATTTATGTCATAATGCCAAATTTAAGTAGCTTAAAACGACATGTAGTGAGAAATAAATGTATCTGAATTTATCAAATATTTCTATCTTCATTTTATAAAGTATCCAATAAAAAATATAATAAATACATGCATGCAAAAAATGTAAGGTTCTTAAAATGTGACTCATATTTGGATATTTTATGTAATGGTATAAACATGAAAAATACAGGAAAGAATTATTTTATGCATTTTGATAGCTGAATAATATAGAAGTAAAAAAAAAAAAAATCAATAAATATATCTACAATATTTTTTAAAAAATTTGATCTGTGTAAATGAGTTTATTTTCTTTTGCTTACCAAATTATTGGTAATAATTCCAAATTCAAGTAATCTAGCTATAAAGGGGGAAAAATTGATAGGCCATAACTTAAAACTTTAAATTTGGATAGTTAAAACTTTGTTTTATAAATTATGTTGGATAATTAAAAAGGATATAATTATTTTTTTATGTTAAAAAATGAAAATTATTTTCCATAATTAATCTTGAAGATAATATTTTATGATATTCTCCGTGAAAAATATTTTCAAAAATGAAAGTTTCTTTCGATGCAAATATAAAAGCAACTTTTATATCAGGTCCTTGAATGAGAATTTGAACTTGGACGATATTATTGCTTGTGTGTAGTGTGGTATTCATTCTAAATGTAAATGTTAGCTCATAACATGCAATTCTGAAATTTATTTCATGTATTAGAGATAGCTTTTTTTGGCAATATTATTAATTAAAACAAGTATAAATATTATGTTTTTCACAACAAAACCGGTTACTTTGTAAATACTTTTTTTATCAAAACAATTTCGTATCTCGAGTGACTTGTATAAGAATTTATTGAATAGTTGACATTTAAAAATCACCGATTTGTTTTAGAATATTGCACATTTATTTTTATTTGTGTGCAAAATCCAGAATCAAAAATAATCATGACTTAGATTCGTTCTCATTTTAGCCGCTAGAGTCGCATATGACGGATTTCTCAATTAAGATAAAAATTAATCGAAAAGAAGGCTATATTTTTGTTTACACATTTAATGAAATATAGAGCATTTCTTAGACTCAATCCAAGCATTCGTTCTTCGAAAATGAATTCTTTAAATACTATTCTAAAAAATGTTTATTTACAGATGTCGTTATAGTTATGCATAAACATGCTATGTAATGGCGTTGTTTAATCAGTAACTGTGGACGGTCCACGCAAAACAGGACTAAAGTACTTCAGTAGTAAATTCGATGTTTCAGCTGAGAATAAAACATTCAATTTCTATTGGCTGTAAGTGGATGAATATATTTGTTCGATAGTTAATACACGTAAGAGTATTTGGCGTTTCTAAACACAAATGTTTCGAACTCAGTAACGATGAAATTGAAATTGACTGGAAGCACTAATTACAGACTTGCAGAAAATAACTCTTCTATCCTAGATGATGATTTCTTTAATCCTGAAAAACAAAATAGAAACATTAGATGATATTTATAGCACTGAAAATACATAAGTTACAATTGCAAAATAACATCATATTAACATAAAAGTAATTTGCTACATTTTATATTACAGTGTAAATGTAAATAAAAGAATTAAATTATTTTTCTGCGACACTGTGATTCAGTTACTAGATCTCAAGGTATAAATACAGTGTAATTTAATTTACCCTTATTTTTCGGAAATGAATTGGTACCGTATTATTTAGGTCTACAAAAGTTTAAATCGGATTTTGGTTTACTTGTAATTCAACTGTTATTTAGTTCCAGCTATTAGTTCCCCCTTGCTCTGTATAACTCAAATTTTCAGTTCATAAAACACTTTTTATTCATCCATTCAAGTTCAAATACATTTTTTTCAACTTGTAGTGGAGGACATTTGATGTTAATACAGATTTTTCAAACATTAATTCATTAATTAATTTTATATATGAGAAAAATACATTATTGTATCTTGGTATTTTCTGATTTTTAAATTTATTTATTTTTATTATCTTGAAAATGAGTTTATTATCTCTTGAAAATTCAACTTGTGGTTCTGAAATAAATTTAGTCAGAAAGAAGGAAAATGTGTACGTGAAAGAGAATTTTTTCTAATTTAAAAAAAAGAAAGAATGAAAATTAAAGGACTTTTTGCAATATAGTGAAATGAAAATTTTTTTCTTGCTACAGCAAAGTTGGTAGAGCATCAGCGAAGAATTTTAATGTTTTCAGGCCGAATTTCTTCGAAGTATAAAAATAATCGAAGCAATAATTTAAACAAACTGGATGGATGATATCGACTCTTGCTTCTACTAACGGACAAGGCGAAATTTAATAAAAGGTAACTAAAATGAAATTTTCTTTGATGACCTAAGTAGGAATTAATTAAAAAAAATTGTTTTATATATTATTCATTTTTGTTTACAAATGACAACTAACCAAGCTCTTTATTGCTTAGTCAGGAGCATTAATTCTAAAATCTCCGTCGCCAAAGGGAGAATCGAACCCATGAACTGTCGAATGAAGGCCAGATCCATTCAGCTACTCGCTTCGCACAATGAAAGTAATATCTTGATTGACCAAGATATACTTTCAAGAAAGAGAAATTGTGTTGGATTTTTCGTTTTCAGAAAGACAGCGAATGAATAAGCTTATGCGCATTAACAATCTCAAGCCAATGCTGAAAAAGGCAGATATATTGAAATGAAATTTTGAAACCTTTAGTTAGTCACTTCTCGCATCCGAAAGCTAAAACAATGGAGACTTAGGTTTTTAGAAGGGAATTCCAAACTGCTGTAACCATCCATCCTAGAGGTGGAATCGAACCCAAGAATTATTGTTCTGAAAAGCAGAGCGCTATCTTGAAATCAGATAATTTTATAATAAGGGTATTTTCGATCTCTCAATGGTCTAATTTGTTTGTTGCTCAAATCTCATTTTTTGTATGCCCAAGCGTTAATTATCTCGGAATTTAGAGTTTAAAATGGATTCTAAATCACTACAAATAATTATAGCTTTGGTTGGGAATCGAACCCGGAAACTCTTGAAAGGAATGCCAGAGCGCTGACCATTCTACTGCAATCTTGGCAGATCTGGTGATTCCATAGTTTCAAAATTACACACAAGCTGCAGTTTCTGAATAAGAGTTAACCTGAATATTGTACAATACCATATTATGTAGCACTGGTAAGACGTAAGTAAACGAATAGTTCAAAGTAATATATAAGAACACTAAAAAATGTGCGAATGAGATTTATTAATAACTGTAATATTTATAGTGAGAATCTTCAAATCAGGAAGTGCAAAATTGCACTCAAGCATAAACAAAAGGGTGCAGTCCACGATCTCGGAGCTCTTCCTTCAATCTGGAGAAAATGTTTGTTTGCATAAGCTGGCGGCGATGGAACAAAAAGATCTCGCCAGATGGGAAAGCTTTCTCTGGCACGTCAGTTAACAGAAATCACCTGCATGCTGAGATCTTATTTCTGTACACGCTCGAACTGATTGCTTCCTACTGAATCGCCAGGAATAGCGCCACGCACCAGAATTGGCTTCTCTCTGCAAGTGGGGCGGATTTCTTGACATCTGTCTGAAAATCAAGACAGAAGAACTGCCTCTTCTGTCTTGGCTGTCCGCTATTACTTACGCTGTTTTATTACACATCGTTCCTCTAATAATAAATCGTACATTTTTTTTGTTTATAGGGATCAGCTATTTTATAAAAAAATATTTTCACAAAAGCTTATAATTTATAATAAAATGTTGCAAGGAATAGCGGACAGCCAAGACCATTCGGATAATATAGTGTCAACTATTTTATAGAAGAGAGAGAGAGAGAGTAAACATTTTGAGTATGATAAATACTATTATAAAATAATATAAATACAAAATTTCAAATAAAAAATTGTGTCCAATCGCTAGGTGTAACCACTCATATAATGTGATCTGATCCTGATTCAAAACTATGAGACTAAACTTCAAATATAGCCATAGAGCAGATTTAGCAAATAACTTCACACAAAAGTATATCTATACTAGGTGAAGACAAATTTTTAACTGTAACTGTGATGAAAAGAATCAAATGTAAATCGAAACCAATAAGGAATATGAAGTAACTGTGATCTGATTTGCGATTGATAGTTTTCTGGAGATTTTGCTTTGTAATGCTTCTCCCTCGGTTAAATTAAGTTAGAAACAACAATTTATAGTGGGCCCCAAACCGCACTACACCTATGATATAGATAGGAATCGAACCGAAGACCTGTTATAATGAAAGCCAAAACAATAAAAACAAAATTGCCAGCTTTGAGGTTATTTAAATACACGTTTCCATAAGAACGTTTAATTATTAATAAATAATAATTGCTACAATTTCATGAAAGATTAATCTTTTTTTATGTGAATTCGTTACATCGGATTGAGAAATCTCGATTAATAAAGAATTCGTTCTCGTTTGAGTTTATTTAACTCTAACAGTAACTTCAATTTTAAATCAATCTATGTGTATTAAGGCAGTCAAAGCCAAACTCTTCTCTAATGAATGACGTGAGGGTTAAAAATGTGCCAATTATATGGAAATATCACCTCTCAACTGATTCAACATTATAAGAGAACTAAATGTGTTTAGCAACTTCAAACTATCAAAAGAGAAACAACCAATCAATCGAAACTGTTCTCGGTGTGAGATATAAGCTCTTAGTACAAAGAGCTGCAAAATTGATTGGCACTACCTAAGAAATTTTTCGAAGATTTCATAGAAGTTTAAATGTTTATAATGAGCATAATATCACTTTATTTACTTAATAAATTTAAGTATTTAGTGGCATCATTAGTTTTTTAAGTTTAGACGTGTATTTGCTATGTAATGTATGCGTTATTTTCAAATTTTGATTGCGTATTTATAGCTAAAATAAAGAAGAAACTATGATACATTTTTAAAATGAATAGCGATGACCTAATTTTGGTTGTGTGTCAGTAAAACTAAATCCACCCTGTAGATATTTTTCTATTCGACATTTTTCCATTTTTGTTTTTCTATACATAAAAAGGAATGTTCAAGTATTGATTTTAAGTTCGTGCTATTGATTTCGCAGCATTGTTGCCAGCACTTCTCTTCCTGCTACCATTCATTGCGAACTTATGCCTCGCCAACATCTGCGCTTCCCGCGTGATTACTGCGAGGGAGGAGCAACGCGGTGACTCATTCTGTGAAATGCACCTTTCAAGCATTCATTGGAATGATGCATTTTAGATATGAAAACATTATTTACATTTATTAAGGAAAGCGGGAACTTCCTAGTACTTAATAGATGCATGTAACGGGAATTCTTTTTTATGTTATTAAAAAGGATACTTTCCTTCTATAGCGGTCCTATAGCTTTGGTTTCCAAAATTTCTTTTGGCCTAATGCAATATAATTTTTTTTCTATTTATATATACTTTTTTTAAAAATATACTTTTTTTATTATTTATGTATAACTAATATTTTATATTCTCATTGTGGCCTAATGATAACACCGATTTATTCGAAGAGGAATGTCCCTAGTCGATCGCATTCAACAATAAACAAGAAATGGAAGAGCACATCTGCTTGTATGTCTGTCATGGTGAGTGCTCGGGAATTTTCTTCCCCTGCGACACGTGATTTCAGTTCATTGTCTGTAAAAAAGCCCTTCTAGAAGGCAAAGATGTGGGGAATGCTTAAATGCTTTACAAAGCCAACTGCTTTAAGCAGCCCACTAAGCGAGATTTAAGTATTTCAACCCAATTTTATTATAAAATTATTCTATTATATTATATTTCATATATATTATTTTATATATTTAATGACATAAAAACTGGCTGTGGATGGTGGGCAGCGAAAAATTACTGGCCAAGAAATCGCCAAGGCAAAGGAGATCTCTGTAAAACGGGGGGAAGTAACTTATTAATTGCAACATTCCCTTATAATTGATTGAGTGTTTTTTGTTCTTAACAGCGCAGTTTCATTCGTATGGTAGTTATTTTTAAGTATTATTTAAACTTTGAAAATGGTCTTAAAATAATAACAATTATTATTTTTATTGAAATGTAAAATTTGAATTACTAATTATGAATATGCTACTAAAAGGTAAAAATTAATCATAAGCAAAAATATTTGCTCATGTTTCTGAATTGTGAGTAGTTCTTGTAAAGCTTACAAAATGATATTTTTTTTTAAAAAACGTGATATGTATAATCTTTATCAAATTGTGTACAAATATTTAAAGTATGCACAGGAAAAAAAAAAGGCTTAAAAATACTTCAGCACAGGAATTACAAAAGTTAATTATAAAAGTTAAAAAATAAACTGCGTTAAGAGTACAGTGAACCCAAAAAAATTTCATAATAATACAAGTAGGAACCTGAAACTTTGTATGTTTATTTGTAGCATAAAAAGATGAATTTAGCCAAGTTTAAAAAAATTATGTCATTAATTCTTTGTGCTAATTATGACTGAATTAATTAAAAATATAAAAAAATTAATTTCGTTCCTTTCTCAACAAATTTCTAAGATTCGTTTAGAAAAATACGTTTTTGAATACATTTAAAGCCTTTTTAAAAATTGTTCAAAAAAATTTTCTCTTAAAAAATTTAAAAATAAAAAAGAAATATTTTAATTTATTTTATGAATAAAAAGGTCACCAAAAAATCTAATGTAATAAAAAATGACAAAAATAACATTTTTCTACGATTAATTTCATAAATGTTTAAAGAATAAATGTGGGAAATATTGTGAAGTTTGCACAAAAGTATTTTGAAATTTCATAAATGGGAAATGTTTCTATTTGAGAAATTCACATTTTTAAGTTACAAGCCAGAAAAATATTTTAAGCAAATATGTGTAAAAAAAGGCAAATACATTAAAATTTTAATTATTAAACTAGTACAATTAATAAAACTTAAAATAAATTTATAATCATTAAATTATTTTTAAAAAATATAATTAAACATTGCCTATTATAGTACGCTTACGGTGATTTTCAATTCGGAAATTAACAAAATTATAAACAAAGAGGTGTAGAATTGATGTAGAAAATTTTTATTTTATTCATAATTAACTAAAAAATTCTTGAAATTAAAAATAAATATTTTTTTAATAACAAGAATATGGTACGCGGTAGTAAAAATAATGTAAAAATTGAAAAAATCTATATTTTTGTCAAATTTGGTGTTCATTGTACCTTTAATGGCTTATTAGCTGTTAGGATAATACATAAAATAAAATATTAATGGTGAATATGTTAACAAAATATATATTCCACATATTATTCATGGAATAAATTAATCCATTTATATTTATATAGCAACAGTAATAAATTTAAGCAATTTAAAACTTATTCTGAGAAAATTTCTACTTGAATTAAACATCGCGGTAAAAGTTGTTTTCCTGCAATATCGTTGTTCGACAGGGAAAGAACACGTCGTAGGCGCTGAAGCAGTTATATCGATTTAAAATGTTAATTCAATTTTATATCGATATGCTGTTGTTTGAATACAACAAATTTAATAAAAAAATTGATTCCAACTATTTTTAAATCCAAATACAAAATTACTGTTCCGGGGCATTTTTGTGTACCGCCAAGTTTTAGAAATGTATATAGTAAAAATTACAATGTTTTTTTTTTTACTAAGAGTAATGTTTCTTTAAATCAAGAAAAGTACGCTGTAAAAAAAAAAATTAATTTTACAGTTAATGACCATATTTTTTTTATGATTAAAAACTATAGTTTTATCTTAGATAACTGTAACCTTTCATATAGTGAAACATTTGCCTCACGTGAAGAAATTTCAAATATTTTTGGTATATACAATTACAATTTTCTAAATCTTATTGGTGTTAACTCAGATTTTTAGTATTAACCTAGATAAAAACGAAAGATCAATATTGTTAAATGTAGAAGACAATATGAGAGTAACACTACCTTTTTTACGACCAAATATAAATGAAATTATCAAAACAAATCAAGCTCAAATTTCTAATTAAAAGTATCCTCATAGTGTAGTTAATTTCTTAATAAACGCACTGTATTACATATTACATTTTTTTCTATATTTTACATTCAAATTTCAAAGCAACATCTAAATGTATCTTTTTTTGTGTGTGTGCCACGAAAATTTAAAATTGTTAAAAGTATGCCATGACAAAAAAAGTTTGAGAATTCCTGTTCTGAAAGTTTTATTCAAAAATAAAGAAAATCTTCTAAAAAACATTCTAAAAAATATTTCTAAAAAATATTTCTAATTTAAAAAAATTCCTTATATATTTGATTCAAAATTTCTTTAACAATACATTTACTATCCTGTCACAAAATTCTTATTTAAAAATGTAATTTAATGGATTTAATTTACAATATAAACTATTAATTTACTACAAAAATGTTTAAAAAATACAAGATAAGCAATGATACATAACAAACATTGGTAAATTTTTTTCAAACCAATAATCTAAGCACTTTGTGAATTCTTGCTACATACTTTCGATTATCCACACATTTAATAAATTGTTACCAAACACTTTCAGAACCAAATATCCAGATTTTATATCCAATTATCTGGTAGATTCTTACCAAATGCTTTCAGTTATATCCTAATGTCCGGTAAATTCATACCAAATGTTTGGATAATTGAATTGTTTACCCCTTTACAGGGACATTTATCATGCGAGACTAAATTCAACCAGAAACTACACTTAAAAATGGATCTTGATCCATTACAGTTTGATTGATTGGCTGGCTATCATTTTATGGCTACTTATTATATTTTGATAACAAATATTAGCTGGACTGGAACTCACAATTGAAAAGATGAATTCTAAATTAAGGCAAACTGTTAAGTACGAAGGGGAAATTAAACACAGGAATTGTTTAACGGAAGACCAGAGGAATAGCTACAAACGCGGTTCAGCCATTATAGACATCCTTATGGATGTCCATAATGTCTCAGCCGGGTTTGTAACTATGAACTCAAAAAATTGAACTAAAGGCCAAGTTTGATTCCTATGCCACTCTAAACCACTTTTTGAATTCAAAGGCTAGTTTGATTAGAGTTTACGATTTAAAATGGATTCTTACGAGCATCATTCCTGTGGTAAGAATCAAATTCGCTAACTGGTAAACACGACTTTAACACAAATCCATCATAAAGTTTCAAATTATCATGCAGTAAATTTAAATAAAATAGCATGAAGTTATGTTAATTGATGAATACTGAATAACTTATCAAAATTAGCTATAAGCTTTATAACTATAAAAAATATATGTTTTAAATGAATAGGCACCTATTATTTTTGTAATTTTAAGGTCATTTAATGAGATTATTTTAAAATTAGTAGGTAAAATACTAATATTAAAGAGAAAAAAAAGCACAAAGATTCGACTTATTGAATCCTAAATTGAGTATTTTAAAGCTCATATTTTTACTTTTTGAATTTATGGATAATGATATTTCGAATAAATCGATAATCCACTTTCGATTTTTACTCAGTTCAAAAATATTTTATCCATCTCTTAATGAGATATTCAAAATGATTCCCAAAAACAAAACTGGCATTGCATGCTATTGTTGAACCAAATACACAAACCCAACTGAGATTCATTGTATCCAATGTTTATTATCAACTAATAGAATAGCTCGTTTTATCAGTTTCTATTTGCAGTCAATCATGTGTTGACAGATTTCTATGATACGATGTCTAAGTTGCGTGATTCAAGCCGTAATGTTTGAAAGAGCTTTGTATATCCATCGATGAAGTACAGATCATTATCTAATGATTATATAAATTGCTAAATAATTTAGTAAGTGCTGTAATAATAATTTAGTATTCTGATGGAAAGTCCAATTATATATAAAGAGTTTATAGAAAATGATAGTTTTGAATTCATTCAAACAAATATCTTGTATTAGTGTTTCGTAAACTTTCAAGCTATGAAAATTGTTGTAAAATTTATATATATTAGAAAAGAT
>JAPDSC010014884.1:216389-233724 GCA_026290005.1 Latrodectus geometricus | reverse complement strand
GTTAGTTGTTCCTCTGATTCCATGGAGAAAGAAACAATATTTCCCTAATACATATTCAATTAGCTAAATGAATAGTTACAATTTCAACAATCGTCGTTGCGACATTTGAGAGAACACTTGAGGTACAAGCTCCAGAAGATTGGCGCGTGTCTTCCGGAATAAAAGCCCCGACTTGCACTGATATTAAAATCGATTTCAGCCCCGTGGCGGAAAGTGCACTTGTACCGTTAACGCCCGCACGTGGGGGTTGAAAGAGGGGCTCCCAGATGTTTTCAGAATTAGGAGGGTGCAACTGGCGTGGGAGGAAGGGAGACATTCTTTGGCAGGGAGTCTCCCCCTCCTCCTCCTCGGAGGCTATATGCCAGATTTCATGGCGTTGCGTTGTCACAGGCTTTTCCCTTTTTATTTTTTACCATTATTATCATTTCTCACAGCGCGCCTGTTCTTGTTTTTTTCCCCCCTCCCTTTCATCTTCACGCCGAGTAAAAGGCGGATGGAACAACCAGTTTTATAAAATCCCACTGAGGAGAATGAATCGATTCCATGACAATCCTGCGAAGAGAATGTTGAGTTGAGTTGAGTTACCCCATCTCCTGATGAGTGTTCATCATTTTCAGACACTACTAACACACAATGTAATCGATTAAAAATTAACTTTCAATGAGCTTTATCGACACACATAATATACACACAAGAAACGATATTAAAATAATGCAAGGATTTTATTTGAACAGAAATTGCACTGAATGAACTTAATTGAACAGCAAAACACAGCTTACATTTTTTTTCGGCCCAAAAGAAATTGAAAATAAAATGTAAAAGTAACAAAAATTAAACATTGAGAATTATGTTCTGATACATCGTATAAAAATGTTGATTTTTTAATCTTTTTGATTATTTTCTAAAAATTTATTATCAAGATTCTATACATTCCTAAGGTAAATTTATGAAATACTTTAGTAAAAATATATTAATGAAAGCACAGAAATATTTTAGTTATGTATAAGTAAAATGTTATACATTTTTAGACCTTGAAATTTCTCCACAAATGGTGTTGCTTTAGTACTATGGATACATTCCATAGTAATGCTGAATTTTTTGGCAATTAGGTTATTCGTAGCTCTACAGTTTTTTTTTATCTCATAAGAATCGTACAGTTTAATGAAAAATCTGAAAAACTTCCGAATTCTCACGAGTGAGATTCGAACCTATGAACTATTGTGAAAGCACACTATAACTATTCAGCTGCCAATTGGCTCATTATTTTGTCAATTTGATTCATTTCTTTGTCACTCAATGGTTATTTTTTATTCATAAGGGCTAATTACACCACGACCCTCAATTTCGAACCACTACGACAACCACATCTAAGGTAAGATTCGAATCCATAAATCATGCGGATACACAAATGAAACACAATACCACCTAATTATTTAATTCATTTCAAATAACTTTTGGGGATTAAATCTGGATAATGCTTGAAAGGGGTGTCAATTCTTAGCTGCTGCAAACAATAGCATTTCTGACCCTTACGAAACCTAATGATCTGGCAGTTCGCCAAAAGAGTGTTTTACTTTTAAAGATTTTAATTTAATAACAGAGATTCAAAGGAACAAACAAAAATGTTTCTTATAGTAAATTAATATACATGTATCAGCATTTAATTTTAGAGTATTCGCACTTTTCTTTATTTTATGATGATTTTTAATACTATTAATTTTTTAAATAAAAAAAATTGAGTTTAAATTTATGTTCTATATTGGATGTATTTCAAGCAATGTAGATTGATATATTTGTTCGTTACTTTCAAACAAAATTTTCCACTCGAAAACTGATTCAACAAGGAATGACAATTTCAAAGTTGACTTTTATCTTCTACCACACACACAACATTTAAAGCTGAGGGGAGAATCGAACCATTGGACTGAAGAACGGAGAATTAATAATCTGAATACGATACCTCCGAAGTAGAAGTCGGTATCAAAACTCTTAAATCGAAGTCTAGAGTTTTATTTGAATGCTGGAAAAAAAAATATTCAGTGGAATCACAATTCAAGAAAAAATACTAGATTTGACAAAAAAAAAAAAGCATTTAACCTTCAGGATACATTAAATTGACAAACACATGAGGAAAAAATTTATTTCATACCTTATACGCCCACACATTTTATCGGCCAGTTCATCTATTTTTTTTTTTTTTTTTTTTTTTTTTTCCCCATACAATTCTGCAAAAAATCCATTTTGAAAAAGGTTTATGCATAATATTTTTTTATACCTTTTTTCTACCAGAAAATTTAAAAAATTGATTTCATTCCGAAACAAAAAATTGTTATGCTAGAGATAGGAAAAGTATTAATTTCTCTTCAGCATTAACATGAAATTAAAGAGTCCGGTTATTCTGTTCCATTTGTCAGTCTCCCTTTAATTGACTGTAAGAGTCTAAATATTTTTAGGATTTAAATGTTAATTCAGATTCGGTATTCTTTCAGCATTTTGTTTGAATGATTAAGACTTGTCCACAAGAAAGCTATGAAATCATTTGCTTGCATAAAAGTGCAAAATTTACATTCAGCACAAACAGTCTGATTTGGTTTATAATCTGTTTGTAGCTAAATGGAATAATTTCTTTTCTAATTTCTGGTATCCACGCAGAATCAAGAGGATTTTGAAATACTAACATCCACATCCGAAATGGGAATTGAACCTATGAACTGTTGAATTGAAGGCTAGAGTGCGGCTACAGAGTAATCAAAAACATTGAATGGGACTTTGCTTCTAATTTATCAATCTCAATTTCATTCTTAGAAAGTTATTGGTGGTTGGTTTGTTGTTCTCGTAATCTTAATACATGAAAATAATTTGAACCGGACTTCGACGGTTATGGAGAATTTACATCCTCAAAAAAATTTAAGCTCAAGAGGATTAGTTTTCTTATTAGTCATTTTCCATTTTGTCACATGAGGGCTAATTGGCAGGAATCAAAAATTTGAAGTGGATTAAGAACCATTAAAAACATCTTCACTTAATTCAGATTGTTTTGTATGTTTCTATGGGGACATATGGAAGACTATTGACTTCTAAACATCTACTGCTTGGTTTCTTTGATATTGTACACCCGAGAGCTACTTCCAGCGGAACCACAGTTTAAATAATATTAAGAAACACTATAAATATCTAAGCCAAGGTGGATTGTTTTTTATCTCTATTTTATCACCCATTTATCGTAAACAAGGATTAATTCAATCGGGAAGAACAGCTTAAAGCGGTTTAAGAACCCTTACAGACATCCACAATTACGTACTTAAGCACTCGTTTGCAACCAGATTGGTTTAGAAAATTTAGAATTCGGGATCAATGTAATTATTCTATTACCAAGAGAATCAAGAGTATTTTTCTTAGATGATTCACTCAGGTGGTTCTTCGTAAGAAATACATGTCATCATGAAAAACCGAATAGCTTCCTCACATTCCATTGACTTTCACTGCAGAAACTAGCAAAAAAAAGTAGAATGTCTTAACCGCAGAAAAAAAGAAGTGAAGTGATCTCATCTGGTGCCTTTTAAGTGTTCGCTCAGCAATCAAAGCAGCGCCTCATCTGCCGTTGACAGAGAAGGGGAGAGATGCAAACGGCTGCCGTCAAAATCGTTTGCTTTATTTTGGTTGGCGCGTCCCCCTTCTTTGCACAAGAGTTCCTGTCAGTAACCAGCTGGTGCTTTTTCCTCTCCTGGGAAGACAATCCTTTCTAGGAAAATGGAAAAAGATCGCAACCGTACCCGAGATTACTCTGCAGGGTTTACTCACCCAGAGAATGCAAAAAACGTTCTTTTCTTTCATTTTAAGCGTCATAAAGGAGAATCCGACGTTGCTTGTTAAATTAAAATGTTAAATAGAGCTAGTTCAAACACTCTTCACTGCAGCTTCAAAATAATTGATGCAATCAAAATTCATTCGAGTTGGGTTGAGTTGTTCTCTCAAAAATATGCATTATTCTCAATATTTTAAAATTTATTATGTTGTGGCAGAATGAAAAATATACATCTCAAGCAATACCTTAGAAATTGCAAATGAAATAATTTTTAATAATAAACTAATGATTAATAATGAATTACAGTAAGAATCATTATTTATTAGTGGTTCTTAATAAATTAATGAATTACAGTAATAATCGTTTTGTTTTTCGAAGGGAAATTTGAAAAATTCTGCATAAATTAGAAAACTTATATTTATTTTATGCAATCATTTTTATGCAGGTTTTACGGTGTAAAACATTTTAAATGCTTCAAAACAATGTCTTAAAATTTATTTATGCAATGTTATGATATATTTGATGTAAATTTACTGCCCTAAATCTAAGTTCAATGAGAAAAAAAAATGTTATTTTTCTTTCACATAGAATTTAAATTTTAATTTATACTCCTGATATATATATATATATATATATATATATATATATATATATATATATATATTCTAATTATCCATGAATTTGAGCTACAGCGGACAATGTGTAAAATAATTATGTAAAAAGGAGGGACCACATACACGAGAACAACTTGAACATTCAATGAATAAAACACGCTCATTGCTAGAGAAATGATACAATTTTTCATAATTTCGTAATCTGTTCATAATTTACTTATTTAGAAAATCACTCGAAATTATATATTTATATATACATTTATAAAACAAAGGAATCAACATACATATTTTACAATATCCCTAGAAATAATATTTATGATATTTTTCAATGTATATCAAGAAAATATTTTACAAATTTTACAAATTCTTAAAATCTAAAATAATTTTATAAGCATTATTCAACAATAATTAATCACAAGAAAATACAACTTATTGTCATTTTAAGAAATCCTGTATTTCCGAAGTTTAGTGTGATAAAGAAAAAAAAATTTTTCTTTTTCATCCTTTTACAAAAAACTACTTTTATTTAACTATCAGAGATAAAAATAGAACACGATAAGTCAAGGGTGATGTGTTTTTGATGGTCTTTGCATATTATAAAGCTTATTACTTTGTAATCAATAGTTTTAAAGGGACGACAAAGTACTACAAACATCTTTTTCCAAGACAGGACTCGAACCCACGAACTGTTGAACTAAAGATTAGAGCGATAGCCATTAAAGTGTCAAAAGGGCTGTTTCGCGGTTGTGGTCATGTTCAAAACTAAGAACATAAAAGTGTCAACATATTTGTGAATTTTTCTTAAACATAATTCATGCATTCATTTCACGTTGATTAAGCAAATTTATTCGTTTTAATTTATGAATTTATATATGAGAAATTTATAGAATCCTAAAATCTATCACAAAATATGTATCATGAAGTAGGCTCTTTCTTTCTATAAAGGCAACAAAATTTGTTGAGTAATATGACGCATATTTCCGAATATATTTGATGAGGTTTTTTTAATTCTGAATATATAGATCAGAGTTGGCGACACTATCGAGCGTTGAGTCTGAGTTGCCGTTACAGAGAGACAGACAGACTGCGACATTCTTGCAGAAAACCCTTCCCGAGCAAATCGGCAACAGAGGGCGTAGGAGGATCCAGATGGTCTGTCTAGCACGTGACGAGATGTGAAGAATCCGTGAGAGGGGCACTTGCAACATTCACAGGTGTCTAGTCAGTTGCTTTTTTTTTCCTTCAATTTTATTTTTTTCATTTCGCGGGCCACCCGCGTTATTCCAATTGGGTGACCTCCTAGAGGTCGCTGTCGTCTCAATTCAGAAGAGAGTTTCTTTTTATTTGGTTGGGATTCGTGTTCTTAACGAGACACTGGCAAAATGAAAGACAAGTTGGCGATTTGTCTCCACATGCCAAAGAAGAGATTTGCTAAATATGTTCACCAAATAAACAAAATACATTTAATTCGAAAGAGGAAAATTGTATTTAATATATTCTATCCTTTTTCCGAAGTTCGATTAAGTTAGACTTTATTTAAATTAAATGATTCTAAATTTCGAAAGCAAAAAATTATATCTTCAGTTATTTTAATTTTCTTTATTTTAAATTATAGTGTAATATTAGTTTTTTGTAACTTTTTGATTTCAATAAATGTTTTTAACTTTTTCCTTTTTTTAAGTTTTAACAAACATAATTTAATATAAGACCTTAAAATAAATAAGATAATAGATACTCTAGTCTTCGATTTTTTAATTAGATTATTATTCAAAAGATGGATAATCTTATAAAAACTTCAAGAACCTCAAAAGTATTGTTTTTTCTCTATAAGAATTATAATCAATAATTAGCAAATAATCAAAAAATTAGCATTTTAATGTGGATAAGATAAAGAAATAGATGAATTAATCGGTACATTTTCATATACTAAAAACAGTTATAGAACTTATAATTTTTTAAATCAACTTTGTCTGATTCAGAATCAAGTCACTTTGTATGCTTATCAATTTTATTTACAAATCAAAACTAATGTGGGCGGAGTCTCGTTAATCCCCACCTTTTAAATTTTTTCATTATTTAGTATAAAAACCGATCGCCTCAAGCTTTGGTTAGCGTAAAGGATTGGTTAGTTTCTCTTTAAGCAATCATCAGACAACAAAAGCATCAATCGATTAGTTACTTAGCGATATATTTAATCTCGATAGTTAGTTCGTATCAAAATTTTAAAAAATAGATTAAAAATGGTTTTAATAATAATATGCAAAATACTATTATTGGATTAAATAGATAATGACAACGCAAAAAATCTTAATTACTAAATTAAATGATAATTATCTGTAGCAAAATTTTAATATTATTTATTACTTTTCTCAATTTAGCTTTCAAGAACAACCAATGCATAATGAAGTATTGATAAGTAAGTTTGGATCAGAAACATACTCATGAAAATTTTAATTTAAGAGGTGATGTTTGTACTTTTGTGCTTTTTTTAATCTGTTCTGATGAATCTTCAAATACTAAATTGATAATAATTTTTTTTTTTAAATTTGCAAATTTTTTTTATAGTAAACATGACATTTGTCGGAAAATTCTGAAAATTAACCCAATTATGTTATTCACTGATACAGAATAGGACTCATTCACGTATATAAGAAGTTTGATTATAATTAATAGTCTAAACACACATTATATAATTATAGATTAATATTATATATTAATAAATGTTAATAATCTAATTTAGAATCTTAGTGGCAGATGGAATTATAAGTTGAATTTTCAGAATTATCAAACAAGGAGAAAATTGGTAGTCATACTATTGAATATAGAGGATGGTAACATTTAGCTTTCCAAGAAAATTATTCGCATATAATGGCAACTATTTAAGTTTTGCAAAAAGTAAAAACCCGATAGACCCTGAAGTATCCAATTTAACTCTATGGAAGAAAGCAGAAATGCCACTCATATTTCGTCATACAATAGGTGGGATTGAACCTCGGACCCTTCACTATGAACATCGCAATCGGACACTAGTACTGAAGACTTTTCCACTAATAAATATTACTGGCCAAATGTTTCTCAATGGGTTAGGCATGAATGTTACAATCTAGTACATTAATAAGCATTTTCGAGAGATATTTACAGCCTTTCAAGTAGTTTAGCCTATTTTATACTTGAAAAATTCCCATTGAATTTTTACGAAACTGCTCTAAGGAACAATGTTTACGATACCATCATCATCTGAATTGACTTGTTTTCGAAGGTCACGGTGGACTTTTTGTTTAGGGCGTTCTTCTGATAATCAGAAGGTAGTGAGTTCGAATCCCAGATTAACCGGAGATAACTTGAGTTCACAAAAGGTGGCGGGAGCAAGTAGATATGTCATGGTCGCAAGGTCCTCCAGATGCAATAATTTTTCAGGAGGGGTGGAAGATTAAGTATTGCTTCTAAATGACGAAGACTATTCTCTCCCCCCCCAGGTGCTTCGGGATACAGCCCAACTCTGGACTAGGTACAGGGAAGCATGCTGGTGTAACAAGGGCTAATTACAAGATCTTTAGAGTAAAGAGTGAGTTCTTGTAAGCATTTACTAGGAAGGGAAATCGAACTCATGAATTGTTGAATATATAGAAAAATAGAGTTTGGTTTGATTAACGCTCTGCAGTTCTTTTTGCACCCGAAAGTTTACTGTATTGGGATATACAGTTTAAAATGGACTCCGAACCACTATATATATTATAAAAAAGCTAAGATCAGGAGGTGGGAATCAATCTCGTGAACTGTTAAACCGAAGATCAGAATGCTAACCATGCAGCTACCATAAATTGAATCGATAAGCTCATAAAGCCAAATCGTTACAATGTAGCCACCAGTTATACCAGGCTGTGATTAAAAACAACAATCACGATAGCTTCTCTGGCATTCCAACGATTCTTTTGTGTACTCGATAACAAACAAGACCGGGACCGATATTTTAAAATATATTCCGAACCAATAGCTAAGCCATGTATGAGATTCAAAATATGAACTGTTTAACTGAAAGCCAGACCGCCAACTCTTTTCCTACAATTACAATCATAAATTAGTATCAGTTTTATCAATACTAATATTTATCACAATTCGTTACATTGTTTTTGAAAAACAAAATCCTTTGTATTTTTTTGTGTGTCAGCTAAATGATTCCTTAAAATAAATGCTTTCTTTCACGGAACAATATAGCCACACCTTTTTTTCACACACAGACCAAATATGAAAATCATATATACAGTTACAAACGTATCAAACATATATATCATATTGTGAGTTATTGTACATTGAATTGTGTTAAGTATGTGAAATTATCACTTCCTCCAATATGAAATAGTTTGTAATATATACTACACTAGTAAAAAAAAAATCGTTGCATTTTAACGAAGTGGCTCGAATGTTTTCACTCACGGAACAATGTCGGCCGCACCTTCCTCTGTAAGCTCATCACGTCTGCAGTCGCAGGTGTCAGCGGCGGAAAGGGGCAGCTTCAGTTATACGAAACAAACAGCTCTCGGGGCAGAATGGAATATTTCAGCTCAATTAATAGACCGCGAAGAGGAGTTCATTTTTATGCGGCTTATCAGCGCGTCAATTATTTCTTTTTAAAGAATAATTCTTTTTAACTTCATACACCTGCACTCGAAACACCTGTTCTCAAAGTTTGAAATCGTTTTAAAAAAAAAAGAAAGATAAGCAAAAAATATAAATATAAAATTTCGTTAATTATGGTATATCTCAAAACCCAACTCTGCTGTCAATAGCTTATCGGCCTTGTAATATAAACTCGTCTCAATTCATGCACTGTTTTTGAAGTTTCACATTTTGTGGAACTGGATATCTAAGAACTCAACAAATTTGCGATCGTTTTCCTTTTCAGTCTGAAGAAGTGAAGTGAATTGAATGATAAGAAAACAAAGTTATTATGCTTATGATATTTATACATTGCCTGTAAGAGAATAAAACAGAAATATATATTAAGTTCTTTAGCAAATATATTTGATAAACTTTAATTATTTATTTGGGATATAAAATGTGTATTAGAAAATTTGTAAGTTTTTATTAAACGATAAAAATTTTTAATTGATTCAATGGCTAAATTATGTGGATGAATAACGTTACGAATGAAAATTTCAATGCTTTATTTCTAATTGATATTGTAATAAGTCTTTAAATTCAAAAGGTATTCGAACATGTTATAAGAAAACGCTTTATAAAATTTTTCCTTAATTTATTTTCTATTACATTTAGTTCATGGCGAAAGAAACAACGTCGATCATTAGTTCTCATACTGAAAAGCAACAGCTCAAATTGTTTTTGTTTTCCCATTCCCCAACTTGTTGCCAAACATTCTTATTAGTATTTAATTTATAAATCGTTTGCAAGTAAAAATACTTTTTAAGTTACAATTGTTTCCACATAAACAAAAGACTGTAACTCGAACATTAGAAGTTCAAAACAGCTATGCGATTAATAAAAATTTTGATGACATTTTTAGTTATATAATTAATAACCGATAGAGCATAACTAAATTGTAAGAAAACACTTGGAGACATTTAGATAATTATGCATTTTTCAAATGTATCCTGGCGTGTATATAACTGGAATGATATTATTTGTTGTCTTAGAATGCTGGGCTATTAGGATTTCCACTTTTAGCACTACAAGTGGATTAAGTGAGGACACCTTAAATAGTGGGTGTGCCATCGTAGCCCCGAAAGTGGGTCTCTGCTTTAGAAACAGGGACCAAGGAGAAGATCCCCAGACTTTGTCCGTCACCTCCAGAAGTATCATTTCACATGGAGGACATTCCGATTATGATATATTTAACGTGAACCAACCACCATTAACGAAAAAGACCGATTGGGTTGGTATTCAAATTCATATTGTCTGTTAATGAGAACAAACAGCCTAACCAACCAGGGTAATGTAACCTATAATTGGAATATTCCAGAGATTTCATCTACGGTTTGGAAAAATTTGTACAGGGTTTGGTTTCTCGTTCGTCACTCTAAATTCGTTCTTAATTTAGAAAGAAAAATTAGACTTGAAATAATAATTAAAAGTGAATTTTAAATCACTCTAGGGATTTAATACAATGTGAGAATTGAACCTACACACATTGAAGAATTGCAGGCTATATATAAAATCGAAAAACTGTTATACAATAAGCATTCAATTTATTGCATTCCAAATAGCTAATTGATACGAATTTTGTATTTAGTTGTATAAAAAACTGAATCTAAATTAAGACTGATACATTTGTCAATAAAATACAAAAAGATATTTTTAAATTTTTAATGAAGTTGTCAATGCATTTTCATGCAATTATCATAAATAATTTATTTCTCCCCCTATAAAAGCACTTTATATACTAGTAAATATTTTTGATTCAAATTTTATTAATAAATAGGATTAATTCAAAATATAATTCACATAAATGTAATCATATAGGTAACTTTAAATTTATTCTCTCTGATTGGTTCAATCTATTAACTTAAGTGACTCCTCCATTTTCAGTATACTTCAGTTAATTACGATTTTGATACTACTCAATCTTTATTTGTATAAAACGTTTTCTTTTTTACTCATCAAGATTTGGCACACCAAAAATGACGTTTCAATAAGCACACAAGAACTAGAGTGGGTTCGAACGTACGACCAGGGGAATTAACATCCCTGACACTATTATTCGGCTGCTCGTTGATTGGTTAGTTTGATTATTGCTTTAAAATCACTTTAGGCAACTGAAATTAATTCCATTGAGGCCTACAGTTCAAAATAAATTCTAATTTACTATAAATATCCATGTCTAAAAGGGAATCGAACCTATGAACGAATGAATTGAAAGCCATCACTGATACATTCTCCAATAAATTAAGAATTTAATAAATTGTCTACATAAACCAATGGTATACGCTGTGTGTATGTATGTGTGTACATAGTTATAATTAACAAGATTGCCTTGCAGAAAAATAAAATAAAATTAAATATATATTAATCCTTAAGTTATCATTCATTAAATACCCCAACTAATTATATTAAATGAAATTTTGAACAGGATCTTCTAATTTTAACATTATTTTGTCACTCTTGGTAACATATTGTATCTAATATTAAGAAATATTGGTTAATATTAATATTTACAAATTTCTAATTTTTATGAACATAGTTTAAAATTTAGTAATTTAATGAGTTTATAAAAGTTTCTTCCAGAAATTTTAATGCTCTTTAGATTTTTGAGCCAATTAGTTATTAATAAACTAACATTGTCTGCTGATGATAAAATTTACAGTCAATTATTCAGATTTGAATTTATTTAAAAAATTAAATTAATTAATCAAAAATGTCATTTTGGAGGTCATGCTTTGAAACCCTTTAGTTACTAACTTAGTTAGTTTGTGATTTTCTTTTCTTTTTGCACACAGCCCTAGTTTTACCGAAATTAAGACTGATTCTAAATCACTAAATACATACAAAGAGATTTGGTCATCGAACCTACGAGCTGAAGAACTGAAGGCGAAAGTGCTATCGATTGTGACACTTGATAAATTTCTTTATAGTTAGAAAGGCATTAGAACACGTGAAAAGCCTTTCTGTAGTTAGGAAGGCGTCGGAACACATGATAAACTTTTCTATATAAACAGTCGCTTAAACCAGAGTCATTTTAGCAATGATTATTTTCACAGTTTTTTTTCCCTTCCCCCCTCTAGCATGAGATTTTTTTCGTAACTCTATTTTTCTTTTTAGTGTTCATTCGTTTTAACCAAAACAGCATATAAATAAACTAAATACCTTATAATTCAAAGAAAATTGAATGAAAATTTCTCTTCGAACATAACATTTTAAATACAACTAAAATATTCGTGACCTTAAGGAGAAAAAAAAAACATTCATTGTCCATCCTCATCAATAGCTTCGCCAATTTTAATGAGGAGACCAACAAAGAGAAGATGATCTGAACAAAGGGCGCTGTGTCCTGATGTCATCAGTTCGTGGGGCGGCAGGGGCGCATTTTTCCGATCGAATGCACTCATAGATTAATCCTGCAGTCATTATGCAAATCATTAATTAACAGGAATTCCTAGGAAATGAGTATCATTACGTATTCCAGAACTGACTGCGGAGTTCCTAGAGATTATTTAAGAAACCGCAGAGGCGGAATTTATCTCGCAGGGTGCGCACTATTTATTGGATCGCCTTAAGCTCCTTTTATTATTAATCTACAATTAAAAATGGCAGCTTGCCTTATTTAAACATTACACACACTGACATTTCCAAAATGAAAGCATGAAAACTGATTAGAAAGATTGTCAACATTATTGTTTTTGAATGTGTGAAAAGAGTTTTCAGTTTTAAATTATTGCATTGCAACTCTTAGCATATTTTAAAAACTGTAATTATTTTTAAAAAATATGCGCACACTAGAGATCATCATAATAAATTATTTTTATGATGATGGTTAGTAATTATGCCTCAAGGTTTTTCTGATAATTTACCTGACAAAAAATGACTACTTCAAAAAGTTCCTTAACTAGAAATATCAATAAAATAAAATTCACAATCATGCAAATATTGTTAATCTATTAATTTAGTTTTCCTTACTAAATTCTATACCAAACTTTTAAATATATTAGCTCTGAATTTTCTTTTAAAAATAAATGATTTTTAATTTTTTCGGACTTACAGTATTTTGAGGCAAGGTACTCTAAAAATCAATATGAAGAAAACTCTACGAGTCATGAAATTATTTTATCAATTTACATTTTTTACCGTCGATATTCATATTTTTTACATTTAAAATTTTTAACCGAAAAGTAATTTTCTGATGATTCTTAGTAAAAATACAGAAATATATTACAATATATATATATATATATATATATATATATATATATATAGCTTATATTTTAATATATATTAGAGACATCATTGTTTAGTAATTTCTACATAATCACGAATTCATGATCATTGTGAATTATTTATTCTAAAACATTTACATGGAATAATTTTGACTCATTAAAACTTGAAGTCAAAAAATTGATTTTGCAAAATAATTTCCTTAAGTAATTTTACATGTGGCTGTCTCTCAAGTTTCAATTAACAATCTTTTAATTTTTATTATAAATCAATTCAATTCACGATTTTGATAATGAATAGAACAAGTTTATAAGAAAAAAAATAATTATTGCTGTGTTTTAAATTTTTATATTAGAGAGAATATTTTAAATAATTCTGTTAGATAACAGATTGACTGGAAAATATCGGTAATTTAAGAATTTTTTTTTAAAGGCATAATTGATTGATTCAAATTGCAGTAAGGTGATGTCAACCGGTATAGTTTCCGGTTTTCACTGAAACTTGGTGTTGCTTTTCCTCCTAAAAATGCCCCCAAGGATAACTTCTTCATTAATTTCAAGAAAAAGGTAAAAGAAGAGCCACTTACTTTCGCTGACCGACGCCTCGACCTTCCTTCTTCTTGGATGGTTTTCGTGCACTGTTCCACGCAGTCGGCAAAAGTGGGTGCCGTCTGCTGCTGACTATAATCCTGGTCGTTGAGGCAGGCCAGGGCGACTATGTAGGCGCTGGCTATTCTCAAGATGGCCAGCTTCGAGAGCTTCTGATTGTGAGCATAGGCCGGCACAGCTCGCCTCAGATTCTCGAAAGCAGCGCTGATCGTGTGGACCCGGGTTCGCTCCCGAGCGTTCGCCTCGATCCGCCGCTGCCTGCTCATGCTCTTGTAGTTCCTCGGCCTCCCGACGGACCTCCTTCGATGACCGTCCAGCAGTTCCAGGGAGTGGTACTCATGGGGGTTGGTCGAGGAGTGAGGCCCATCGTCGTCAATGACCAGTGGGCTCTCTTCCTTCGTTGTGGCACTGTGAAGAGTAGCAGCAGGTAAACAGGGCTCGTGCTTCCGTATGACTGATTGCCTGAAAGTTGGTTCTTGTTTCACTTCGGGCAGATTCTTCGAGTTCTTGGGTTTTCTCCACTGCTTCTGACGCCTCTTTTTCTCGCCGTCTTTGGGCGAGGGTTTGCTGGTAGACAAATCCAGTTGCTTACCAAGAGATAAGTCCAAGGTCTCACTCTTTGTGGACAGATCTAGGGATGTGGACGGTCCCATCACGCAGCCACTATCGCCACTGCTAGGTCTCTCTCTCTCGAAGACATCGTCTATGTCTTCCACTTCTACTTTGGGGTGCAGTTCGTTGTCTTCATCGTCAGAATCCCACCGGAATCGTTTCATCAACAGGACGTCTTTCCTTTTCTTAGGCTCAGAAGACTTCCTTTTATTGCGTTTGCTCGATTCCATGAGCATCTCAGAACTTTCAAGAGAAAACTTGAGAAGTTTTTCCTGAGATTCAGGAACTTTAGGTTTCACATCCACTCCACTGTCGTCACTGAAGCCATCATCGTTGGCTACACTACAAGCTGTAGACGAGCAGGCTAGAGCCATGGCAAATCACTGTTGGTACATATTGTGGAAGCAAAATTGTATCACTGCAAAAGCAAAATTTTGCATCATTTGCGAATCAATTGCTAAAATGCTACCAAATTTTTATTATTTAGCACCATAAATATATCATTCCCAAAATTTCGATGTAGATAGAGCGTGGAGTGTGTCAAAAGAGAGAGTAAAATTCTCATCTATCGATGAGAAAACAAGTAACCGGGCTGAATCGCAATCGAATCATTTCCCCTTCAAAAGCGGTAACATCCCCGGTGACTTACAAAGTGACTACCGGCAGGTCATCTGCTCGGTTCGAGGTAACGTTCCAAGATCGCCTCCATCCACTCGAAATTCTCTGCGCCATCATGATCGCGGGTGAGTGGGGGGTTACCACAACAAGTGGTGAGACGATTTTCGCCAAGCAGAAGTGCGCCAATGGGTTTTCCCTTCCCATCACTCGCAGAGTTGCTTTCGCCAATGAGATGGGAAAATTGTTAGAGATTTTCTTTCCCCCACTCGGGATCATTTTAAACATTATTCATTTTTTTTAACTATATTTCTTGTGAGAACATGTCTCTTGAGCCACCACCTCCATTAACGTGTTCTATTTCGTTAAATGGTACATTTCCCTTAAGGTTAACGCTACAGTTCTTTTCAATCAACCCATAATTTGATCTCCGTTTTATCACCAGCACATATATACATACATATAACTATATATCTTTCTACAAAACAGAGAATAGTAAGAAAAATTTAATTAAAAATACAAATCGAAATGAATTATCTTTTGATAATCCATTTTTATCCAGAGTAGAAATGTATTAAAAATCGAGAATAAATTTTACTGTCAAAGATAATTTTCGATGACTTCAAAAGATAAATTTAATATTTTGTTCTGGTGAAAACTAATAATTTTTCTCAGTTTTTCCCGATTTTTTTTTTTTACTTTTATATACCTTTTTTATAGATATTTTTTATATAGTTATGCATCACTTCATAATATCAATTATTAAATTGTGAGGCTCGTTAAGTGTTTTTTGCCGAAAACGATGAATTTAAAAAAACCTGGACTCAAGTTATATCAGTCAACAAGCATAACCACCAATTTTGAGCTTTAAAATTTTTGCTTAACAGTTTTATTCCACCAATCACAACTTTAATGTAATAACAATATAAAACGATTTTCATTTGCAACGCAGTGATGATTATTACAGTCCAGTTTAAAAAATTACAACCTAAGCTTTTGACTACTTTTAAAGGCACCCTGGCCGACCCTACACCTGTCTGCTTTCATATGAGAAAAATAAAAACATGCAACTATTCCTATAAAAAAAAAAGCTCAAGGCACTGTCCCGGGCCTCGCAAGGATCAAGGCCGTTACTACATCTAAATGATGACTTGTTTTTGAGGCAATGGAGGGCTGCTCACGCGGCGTTAGATTAATATTTTGATTTTCCAACCCATACATTTGAGTTCGAATCTTAGAAAAAAGGAATATAGAAATCGGCTGGACTTGCCACTTCTCAATTCTCTTGCACTTGTATTCTTTAAGCACGAGTCCTTCGGGGAAAGATATAGCTATGTTTCGATACTGCTGTCCTTATAATTCTGTAATTGTTCTTGCAATTTTTGAAATCGAATCCTTGGGTAAAAGGCAGATATATGATACGTAGCTACGATTCCTATTGCTGTATTTTTATGATCTTTGAGTTCGAATCAAGGTATAGATATGATTAGGTGTTGCCATTCTTGTATCTCTGAATTAGATTTTATATTCTTTCAATTAAAATCATAAAGGTAAAGACATTGGGTACTGTAGTTCCTATAATTTTATTCTTATAATTTTTGTGTCGATTTTTTGGATGAAAGGTACAAATATGATTTGGTACTGTAGTATTTACATAACTTGTAATAGCTTTTGTAATATTTCATTTTGAATCGTTTGGGGAAAACCATAAATGTGATATTGTATTGTAGTTCCTTTAATTATATTTTTATAATATTTTAATACAAATTTTTGAAGAAAAGCTCTAGCTATGATTCTTCGGTACTATATTTCTTATTGCTAGGTAATATTTTTAAATCTTTCAATTCAAACCCTTTCGAAAAAAGTATATTTTGATTCGATACTGTAGTTCTTATAATTATATTCTTATAAGTTTTGTGTTCGATTCTTAGGAAAAGGTATTGATGTGATTGGGTATAGCAGTTCGTACAATAGTCTAACAGATTTTATAACCATTCAGTTCGAATTCTTGGAAAAGTGTATATGTGATTCAGTACTGTAGTTCCTATATTTTTTATAATCTTTAGACTCGAACTCTTGAAAAAAAAATATAGATATTGTTCTGTAGTTCAGTATTCGGTATTTTATTTTTGCAAATTTTGAGGAATGATATTGGCTAATATATATATATATATATATATATATATATATATATATAT
>JAPDSC010014884.1:193268-213473 GCA_026290005.1 Latrodectus geometricus | reverse complement strand
ATATATATATATATATATATATATATATATATATATATATATATATAATGACTAACCAAATCTGAATTAATAATGTTCTATGTTATAAGTTCGTAAAATACACAGTAGTATTAATTTACACCATTGTTATTGTTGCCAGAATCATATTCATATGATATATTTCTATACTTATATTACTCTCTTTTAAGATTTATGCAATAATTTATAAATATCTTTACAAAACTATTCATGATCCTTCAAGCAATCGGAAGTTTGTGTAAAACTTCAGTAATTTAATGGTGCATTTTAGGGCAATTACTTTTTTTCGATGTGCTATAAAAATGCTTATTAATTACATGCAGATGTTTTAAGTCGCACTCAAAAGAAGAGCAAACTGTGGCCGAAGGATCGTTCCTCCTTCCTCAGGTGCAGCCAATTTGTCCGTGTCGACCCTACCTCGGCATCACCTGCGTCCCCTGCTTAAAGTCACGAGGCACAGGAATTTTTTTTTTAATAAAAGAAAGGTGGACACACATTACCGTATCATTTATGCATGCAAAGTAACACTTCCTAAAGCACGCAGAGTATGTTGTATCCCATTTAAAAATTGAGAGGACTCAGAGTACACTTTTCATATAAAATATATCTTAAATTCTAAAATCATGTGTTTTCTCACAAAAAATAATACATGCTTATTTGTAATTACATTTATAAAAAACTGAGTAATATAGTATTGCAGTACCGCGTGAAACTTATGAAGGAAATTTATACTTAATCTTCCTATCCTTGTATCACTAATTGAAGTAAAAGGCTTAAGAAAGTTTTAATGTACTTAATTAAAAATAAAATAAGCATTATGATTTCTTTATGATCGACGTATATATTTAATAAAAACATTACTTTTCATCTTAAAGTTATTAAATCAGAATTAGCACATTACCACTATCATATAACTATTCCTGTCATTTTTCATCGTGATACATTACCATCATTATAATGATAATAATGTACATTAATAAATAAGTGAAATCCTCTATCAATAATGATGGTAATGTAATCATATCAAAATGCCCTTCCAAGCTTTACTGCCAAAACCATTTTAATATTTTACCGGATTTATTCTTGGAAAACGTTACTAAAATATTATACATTAAAATGATACTAATATTAGGATAAATAGGATAAAGGGAAATTCCTAAAGACAATAATTTAATTATAATAATGTATATGAAAATATATTTTCTTACGATTTGACTTCCATATCGTTCTTTCAATTGAAACTCGAAATTATTTTCGATTTACATTGTCATTATATAATAATGGTATTGTTTCTTGATGATAAATGGTATTAATAATATTGACAATATGAAGAAAAAGAAATCCATTATTTACTTGGTCGATGACTTCAGAGTTCGATATCTTGTTCAGTGATCATACAATCTCAGATTTATGCTCGTTGGAAATATCACATTTGGCACTAAAATAATATTTTGCTGTTTTTTATTTAATCCATTCAATTTTAAGATACATAAAAAATGGAAGTCAACAAAAAGAAAATGCAGAGCATTCACAGTTTTTTATTGATAAAGGCAAAAATACAAGTCAGACAGTTGAAAATCGAAAAAGTGTTTATGATCCTGATGCTGTAATAGCCAATTTCTGTCTTTTTGGTTGCACCAATTCCATTCAGGTATATTTAATGTTAAAGGTGAACTTCACATAGCTTGTTCATCATCGAAAATATGAATAAAAATTACAAAAATTGACCAGCATATTAGCAGTTCAGAAACTAAAAATCAACCATAAAGCAGTTTGAAATCATTTGCTCAAAGCTAATCAAAACATGTAAATAAAGTCTTGAAATTCACGTAAAAATAATATATTTCTTTTCTCCAACCTACTATAATAATGGTAAAATATCTACTTTAGTTTTTATTTTTATATCATGTTATAGTGAACTCACATTACATTACTATCACCGTTTCATGAATTTTCTCATTGAAATTACCCTCAAAATTCATTATCAAGATATAACATATTATATTGATATTAACACATATATTTAATGGAATCTCTCAATAGTGGTAATAATCTCTGATAACATTAAACAATATAGTCCCATTAAACTTTAGTTCCAATACTTTTCTTTAAGAAAAATTTAAAATTGTTTCCTAGATATATTTATTACCATTATATAATGTATTATAGTGATAGTAATTTAATTATTAATGACATCATTAAATCAACCAATTAGTTTGATTATGTATTTACATTAAAATATTCTCTTAATCTTTAATTTACGTATCTTTTTACAAAGTAAAAATTGAAACCCTCCTCGACATACATCACTATTTGTTTATCACTCAAGGGTTATTTTTTTTTTAACATTTTCATTTTTTTGCACATTATATTTTTAAGGATTAAGACCGTTAAGTTTCAGTTTAAAGTGGATTCCGAATCATTATAAATAACAAACTCAAGGTGGGATTCAAACCCAAGATCTACTGAACCGAAGGCAATGACATTAACCCTTCGCCCGCCAGCTCAACTTTTGTTCTATTTCGAACTTTTCATTTAGAAAAAAAAAACTATTCGTGTATTTTTGCCAATTTCTTATGATTCTAATGAATATTAGCAGTTTTGAAATAGTTCTTTTAATATGTAAATCGTTCTTTGGTAATGTAAATTTGTGTTCATGATCAGTTGTGTATTTTATTTATATTTATAAAAAAATTTTTACAAGATTTTAAAATCTAAAATAACACCCAGATTTGGAAAATATAGAATTCATAAGAAGGGAAACTTTTACAAAACTTAAATTCGAGAACTTAAATCCTTTCTAATAATTGAGGATTCTTTCATTCCAGGATTCTAACTCAAAATATTCCGACTATCGTATGAAACTTGAGGATCTTTTTTACATTCGATATTTATTAATATTATCTTTTATTAAAATTCAAAAGAATTAAAAGCATTTCAAGTTTCAATAAACTTCGAAGAATCTAATAGAGAAAACAAGAAATTTCTATAGATTCAAGATTCTTAAATTCGAAATCTAAAATTTCAGGGATTCCTCGAGCTGTGAATTCAAAATTTTCCAATTTTTATAAAATTTAAATGTTATTTAAACTGAAAATTTTGATTTTAATTTATCATTAACATTTTTTAAAGATTCAATAGAATTTAAAATATTCCAAAACTCTCTGAACATCAAAGAATCTATAAAGAAATAAGAAAATTCCGAAAAATTAAAGATTCGAAAAAATAAGTTCATCTAAAGATTCGAGAAATACTTTGATATATGAATACAACAATTGTATCATATTTGAAGAACCTTCAATAAATTAAAATATTTTATTTTGATTTAGCAATACAATTTACTTTAAGATTTAATAAAAATAAACTCTTGGATTTGCAAAATATTGAAGGATTCATAAGGAAACAAAAAGTTTCTAAATATTTAAGGCTCTAAAACTTGAACTCTTTCAAAAACAAGAGATTTTTCTTTGTTGTGAATTCAAAATATGGAGACTATTGCATGAAACATGAGAAAGAGCGATTTTTGAATTCCAATTTTTTTTATTTTAATTCATTAAAATCATTTTGATTATGATTCATAAGAATTGAAAATATTTCGAGATTTAAGAAATTTCGAATAAAAGAAAACAAGAATATTTTAAATCTTTAAGAATTTAAACTAAAAATCTAAAATTGGAGGATTCTGCGATTATTTTAAAATTCAGTATAATTTAAAATAGTTCAAGATTATAAAACCATTAAAGATTAAAAGTTCAAGACTCGAAAAGAAAATAAAAAAAATCTACAGATTCAAATTTCAAAAATTTGAATTATTTTTAATATTCAAAAGATGCTTTGATCAGTGAATTCGAAACTTTTCAATCAAATATGAAGATATTTATTGAAAAAGAATTTTATTCTGTTAAAAAAAAATTCTTTAAGATATAAGAAACTTTTTTGTTGTTTATTCCAATTTTCCTTATTTTATGAGTTTTTTTTTTATTTTTAAAATCTTAAAACTCAAATTTTTTTTCTAAAATTCTAGAATTTCATTGGTATGTGAATTCAAAGTATTTCGACTACTGTATCAAACTTGAAGAATATTCATCAAATTGGAAATTTTAATCTCTCAATATCATTTTACTAATGATGTTTCAAGATTCAAGAAACTTCGAAAAATCCTCAGATAAATAAGAAGCTTCTAAAGATTCAAGTTTTAAAAATCTAATCCTTTTTAAGAATTAGACAAGTTACTTGTGAATTCAATGTATGCAAAACATTGTATTAAATTTAATAAAGGATATTTATCAAATTGACAAAAATTTCGATTTTAACTTATCAATATACCGTTCATCTTAAGATGCAATAGAATTAAATATATTCTAAAATTCAAGAAACATAAAGAAAATACGAAATTTGTAGATTCAAGATTCACAAATTCAAATCCTTTTTAAATTTCAAAGGATTTTTAGAGTACAGAATTCGAAATACTTCATTTATTGCTTCAAAGTTGACGAGGAATTTCTCCAACTAGTCCGCACCCTTGACTTTTAAGGCGATTTTAATCCACAGCGATCCGAGTGCATAGATTGCCAATTGTGGCAACCCATTCAAAACCAATTCCTCCTCTCTTCTGATGCGGGTTGCTATGGTAACGGACAGAAGTGCGCTCTGACCAGATGTGCAAGCCGACCAGCTGACGGAAGAAAAGAAGAATCTTTCCACCCACCGCTACTGCAGGTGGGAGTAGGAGGGGATGGTGAGCGGGCAGGATTGTTTGCTCTAATGGCCGCCGCTTTTGAATGGGCGCTCTTTCGGGAAGCTTCCCCTGATGCGGAATTCGGATTATTTTGTTTCTCTTTTTCCAGCTTACGTCATTCTACAGCAGCTATCTCATTGCTCATGTACAAAAGAAAATTTTTAATATGTTGAAGTTTTCTTTTTTTTTTGGCGTCAATCATTGCATTTAAAAAAGTTGTTCGCAAATGGAAAAGGGAAAAATTAAGATGGCTCGCGCGAAAGGTCTTTTATTTTCTCCAGCCAGATAATATTACTTCTGCGATCATCTTTATGAGTCATTTCATTTAATATGAAAAATTTCCATTTATATGAAATTATTTAAAGATGAGATAATGTGTAAAATGAAATATTTAAATTAGTTGTTTGTCAATCAGCATCTGTAATTTATGAATTCAAAATTGAAATCTGTTAATTTTTAAAAATTAATCTTTTGCTTTAGGTTTTCAAGTTTTATTAGAGCAATATTTTAAGATGACGTAAGGCACAATAATATGAGTGAGAAACAGAGAGATTCTTTATTGCGTGAAATTTTGTCAACTTCTGATATTTTTATTGTAAGTTATTCGGCAAATAATCAAGCTACGAAGATATATTATAAATTTGTGACATTTAATGTTTAAAAATTCACTATTCTGCTAAAATTATCACACGTTAATAAAAAGGAAAACGTTGATATATGAAAACCCTTCAATTCATTCATAATTATAGTATTCTTGAAGTTAATTATTATAATTGTTACGTTGTGAAATAATTTTGCTTCTTCATATTCATGTTTAGATTAAATTTGTGATAATTGATCGAAATATCAAAGTTGCTTCTACTTGAAATTGTATATATATATATATATATATATATATATATATATATAATGAAAATTAATAACAGTGATGTACCAACATTTCCAGATTCATCAGGGGTTGTTAGTTACACTAGCATAAAGTATGAATTTTCTGCAATAGCTGAAGACTAATGTCTAAATTTTTAGCCATTACACCTCGAAGCCATTCTATTTTAAATCTAAGAAAATATCAAAAGGAATGAAAGGTTTCATAAATACCAAATTTTAAATAAGTAAACAAAACAAAGAAGAAACCCTGAAATTAAAACAAGCTTGTTTGCCATTGCAGAAAAGCCAACTTTTGTTCCAATATGGCCAACACCCCCCGGTAAAGCGAGCCATAACAACTTCACTGTCATTCATTTATCATTTCATCGATTGATGTATTTTTATCTGAGCTTGTTCATATAATGAATTTCGCTTTGTATGTACTGAGTGTGTATTCTTTCTTTTACATTTGTAAATTTGAACAATTTTCGAATATGTATTTTATGGTGGTTCGGTTTACGGTGGTTTTGCGCTGAATGATGTGAATGTTTTACGCTTAATACTTATATATTTTGTATATGCTTGTAAACTTTCTAGCTATTTAATTATTTAACATTGTAATATTTGTGTGTAACTAGCCATTATATATAAATATAATTTTAATAGATTTTAATTTTTCTGCCGAAGACATCAGGAACAATTCATTGTTTATTCTTTAGAATCTTTACACTAATGAATTTGGTCCCTTGTCCCCTGTTGATCAGGGGAAATTTTTCGATTCTCAATTTTTTTGTTTTCTTCCATCACATTTTTTTTCTTATTTTTAGTTTAGTTTCTATTTTCAGTTTATTTGATTATTACTAAAATTATTTAATGCATCCTCTTGTTATATATATATATATATATATATATATATATATATATATATATATATATATATATATATATATGGAATGGGACCTATTGATTAGATAAAACTCTTCGTTGGAGAAGATGCTGGGTTCAATCCTAGCTACTGCTTCAATGGGAGGTGGATTTTGCATCTCTGCGTTCTACATGCTTCCTTTTCAGAGGATGTTATTGAATGTCTTCATTACTCTTTCTGGGTTTTCTCCTTTGCGAAACAGTGGACTAGCTATCCATGAATCTTCCTCCTGCAACTCTGAACACGGTGATTTAAAAAAAAAGTTGGTAATCAAATGATCTGTTAGACAATATCAAAAAAAGTTATGTCGTCAAAAATTCATTAAAAATAAGGTATAAAACGAAACATAAAATATAAGCATATAAAATAAAAATGTTGTTTACTAAAAAAATAATGCTAATGGGGAGGAATGGAAAATAGTAAACAACCTGTACACACAAAAAACCAAACTTCAATTTGCCCTGATTTATTATTGACGCATAATACACACGCTATCTTTTAAAAGCTAATATATGTATAAGAAAAAACAGGAAGAAGAGCGCCACCTCTAGCAGACACCAATCACCAGAGTTAACAGATGTGTAGTACATATTACACTTGTCGATATCTAAGACTAACTGTTCCTAGAGATACTTGACAATTAAAACAATTCTAATGACTTTTCTTGTGTATTTTGCGCATTTTAATAATAAATATTAAATGTGAGAGTCAATAGGGAGGAAGAAAATATTAGATGAAAATATTTTACATAAAATAAAAAAAATACAAAGCGACGTTTATGTAAAAAAATATATTAGGAACATTAAAAATATGAACATAATTTTAAATCAATAATCCGTATCATTTTAAAAAAGAATATTTTCCGTAGAATTTATAAAATAATTCATAAGATTTATAATTTCATGAATATGAAAGTATTAAATATTTTTTAGTAAAAAATTAAGGTATTTTTTACTTCAGAAACAAATCTCTGATATATCTACAATTTAACATCTGAAGTTCTCTGAGGAGAATCGTAGATTCATCGCTTATAGTTTTTCAGGAGCACTTTTCATGAATCAGAATCGAAAATTCATCGTATTTATATATAAAAATGCAAGAAGCTAAAACGCATCATGAACCTTCAATAATTTAACAGCTGCTGCAATCGAAAGCAAAACCATTCGCTCGGCATCTCATGATACCAACTACTGTGCAATGGTATGCTTTCACGTACTGTCCTTCAACGGGTATTTCTTTCACAGTAGCCTGATTTTATCAGGACCTACCGTACAGCTTAAAATGGACTCTGAGCTATTGAAAACATTCAAAAACAGGAAGTATTCGAACCTATGAAATGATGAGCTGAAGGTCAGAGTTATAACTATTGAACTGCCGGCCATGGATGTCATTTTCGAGAGGACTTTGCACAGATCTAAATGAAAAATATATTTATTAATAAATATATCTTGTAAAACTATTATGTTAAGTGTAAAATAATAATAAATTACGCAAAGTAAAATATAAGCCTTCATAACGAAAATTTCGTCATACAAATACAAAGTTTCTATTAAGTATTTGATAGTTTGACATAATGAAAAAAAAACGAGCATACGTTTTTACCATCATTAATTATTTTTA
Organism: Latrodectus geometricus; assembly: GCA_026290005.1. Taxonomy (NCBI): domain Eukaryota; kingdom Metazoa; phylum Arthropoda; class Arachnida; order Araneae; family Theridiidae; genus Latrodectus; species Latrodectus geometricus. Next base: position 205,305 of record JAPDSC010014884.1, on the reverse strand, counting down.
ACTTTTAATATTTTTGAAAAATATGATACTCCAATTTCAATATTTTAAGATTAAAAAAATTTGAAAGTAAATATTATATGAAACTTGTATGTAACAATGTCATTTTTTAAAACTATGTTTTTTTCTTATTTTAAAGGAAAACAGTTAAATGTTTTCCTTTCAAATAAGAAAAAGCATAATTTTTAAAAATGTTAAGTAAGTTAATATTTGAATGATTGAATAGAAATTCAACGTTTATTTGTTTCAAACAGGATGTATTATATTACCTTCTCATTTTATAATATTATATAAATATATAATTTTAAAATCCTTTCTTCCCCAGTGGCGCATCAGCCTAGGGTGGGCCATGGCCTTCCTCACATCCGGACCACCCTCTGCTTCGGTAAATTCTTCCATTTTTTTTTATTTTAAGAATCTTCAGATCTGCTTCAAGACAATCGATCCACTGGATTCCAGAGGTCATAATTTTCAAATAATTTATCTTATATATATATAATATAAAGGCTTATTTACTATTAAATGTGACATTGTAAAAATTAAAAAAAATTTGCTTATCAAGTTGCTCCACAAATAATAATGTATACAATCTACACATGGTATTTCTTGCCTGACGAATGTAGTAGCACCATCAGGTAATGAAATGACTCCATTCATTTGTTAAGCTATGCTTGAAGTGATGTTGCAGGAAAAACAGCATCTAGGTCAATTTGACGTGCAGGTTACGATTGAACTTGAATATTTAACTGATGGCTTGAATGAAGATGAGTTACTCATCCATGAACTATATATATATATATATATGGTTAAGTTGAAGAAAAGTAAATATAAACTAAACAATAAATTAAAAATACTGTCTAATATTTAAAAAATTTTATTATAATAAGTAAAAAAAGTAACTGGAATTTCTGAAAATTTCTGAAATTAAAAAAGATATTTATGAAATTAAAAATGTTTATAATAAGAGCAATATGAAACATTTAGAATGTAAGGGAAAAAATGGGGTGGTAAAAATGTTTTGATAAGTAAGAATATTTTCATAATTCAGTAAAAAACAGAGCTAAGTATTATATATATATATATATATATATATATATATATATATATATATATATATATATATATACGAATATAAATCCATTGCACACACTGTATCGGCCTTAAGATGTATTCTAAGATAATATCAAAAGCAACGGCCAAGTGACGAGTTTATAAGTTTCACACTTTCCATTTATGTAAAAAGATTAGTCCAGGAATTGTTTACTTTATAATTCATGAAATTAATTCTTGGACTAATTTTTATGTTATAATCTCTGGTGACACAATAACATATGATTATATTCAAGATTCAATTTGCTATCTTTATGTAACCAACGAATTACTATTCAATTAAGAAAAAATCGAAGAAACTGTAATTTGTATATATACGCGATACTTAAACTTATTTACTAGGGCTTAGATCTTATGAAAATTTAAAACAGTTTTAACATTTAAGAAGAAGAAATGCTATGCAAAACAAATTCAATGCTTTTTTTTTTAAAGCTAAAATTTAAAACCAAAACTAGCTTATTGGGAAATATAAAATTATATAATATAGCCGTTTCGGAAATAGCTTTGAAAAGTTAACAACTGAATGGTTGTCGCTCTGATCTTCTGTTCAACAATTTCCTCCTCAGGTGTGACTGTTTGTGATGCTAGATTTCAGGAATCCGTCTTAATCTATAAGTCCAAGACACTGTTAATTCTCGTGGGCAAAATTGACTGTAAAATGGCAAAAATCAAACAAAAATAATTTCGGAATACATAAAAAAGTTGAATTTTTGATTTGTGAGTATTTATTTATAAAATAAATATTAGGTTGAGAAAAAAGTAATCCATTATTTTTTCTGTAGAAAGCTGCAGTGCCTTATCTTATAAAGTATCTATCAAACAATTTCAGATTTATACTCGTTCGAAAGGTGACATTTGACACTAAAAAGAATTATTTTGTTCTCTTTTTTGTTTGATTTATTCATTTGTGAATTAAAGAGTATTAAAATGGAACTCAACACAAAGAAAATTCAGTACAAATTTACAATTTTTCTTTGATAAAGCTGAATTAAAAGATGATTAAAATTGTTAATGATGCTTATGGTCCCGATACTGTAATAGTCAGTTACTTGCAATTTTAGCGTTATCAGTTGAGTTCAGGGTTTTATTTATTTATTGTTAAAGATGAAAGATTTTTTTTCGTACTGGTGCATTATCTTCGAAATTGTCTATAAAATATGAAAAATGATCGTAGCTGACGAATTGCTAGCAGTCCCCCAGAACCCCTAAACATCGACCTTAAAATATTTTTTAATATTTTACTCTCCGAAAAAAGTTACATAAAGTTCACGTATAAATTATGGATTTCTTTTTCCCCAAACTAATATTTATATCTATTTATATTTGGCGAGTACACTTTTTGAAAATGCAATATTTGAATGATTTATAATCCAAATTAACTTAAAGAATGATATATTATTCCTACATTGTTATTTCATTAGACATAGGAAGGAAGGAAAGATCGTTGAAAATGAGTCAATTTACCAAAAACTTAGAGAAATATTTTCCTTTTAAGACTGTGCGATGTAAAGAGGATTTTGATCTTTTAGTAAAATTTATAATGCATAGAACGTTCATAGTATAGGGAAAAATAAAAGTTGAACTAAGACATCATGGATCATATTTAAGAAATGATTTTTTTTTCCTCCATTAAGAAAATAGAAAGACGATAGAGGCAGAAAACTATTAAATTTCTCACAAACACCTATAAAGGCCTCTTTCTCAAGATGTTTTACGTACGGAGTCAATGACAGTGTAGAACAGTTTTCTGAATGACATCTTTCATTCCGTTACCATGGAAACATACAACTTCGGTTTTTCTTCAAGTCCTCGACCTTCGAGTAAAATACAAAAATTTTCTTCGAGGTTTATTTGTAGCTTTCGACATTTTTTGGAAATTTATCTGAAATAATATGTTTTAGTTTGGGGAAAAAGAAGTCCATTATTTTTATGGTCGATGACTGTAGTGTTCGATATCTTGTTCAGTATCGATCATACAATTTCAGGATTTATGTTCAATGGAAAGATCACATTTGGCTGTAAAAATATATTGTGCTGTTTTTTATTCGGTTCATTCAGTTTTAAGGTACAAGATGTTAAAAATGGAAGTCAACCAAGAGAAAATGCTGTATATTATAGCAGTTTCTCTTTGATAAAAGCGGAAATATAAGTCAGGCAGTTGAAAATCAGAAATGGTGCTTAGAGTCCCGATACTGTAACAGCCAATTTCAGTCATTTTGGCTTCATCAAATGCATTCAGGTATATATGATGGTAAAAATGCACCTCGAACAAGTAGGCTCATCGTCGAAAATATCGATACAACCAAATAAATGTCTCAAGCCGACCAGCATGCATGTTAGCAATCCAGAAGCTAAAGGCCAGACCCAAAATAGCTTGAAATCATTTGCTCAAAACTTATCGAAACTTGTAACGTAACCTTGAAGTTCATGTAAAAATAACGGATTTCATTTTCAATCACCTAATATATATAGAATATAATGTTCAGCACAAATTAAATAGATGATATAAAATAAAGCTGATGTATCACATTTTTTTCACTAGCCATTATAGAATTGGTATGATGCAATTTAGTTGTGTATGGAAATTATTGAAGATTTTCATAAATTTGACTAAAATTTGTTTTCGATTTTAAATTTTTAATGCATCGGTTTTATGCTAAGCTAAACTTTTAATCACATATTTAAAATTTTCAAACATAGAATTATTTAAATCAATAGCACGTTATATTGATTTAATATCAATAGTAATTTATAATCACATAACAGTGATTTATAATATTTTGAATCGTTTATTTACTTTTTATTAAAAGCTCAAAAGTTTGAGATTTCCTCTCATTTTATAAATTACGTTTTTAGCTAAAAAGAGTTACCGGGAATAAAGTTCTCTTTCACCCAAAACCAATAACGGAAAGCGAAACAACAAAAATAGAGCATCTATTAACACGGTATGAACCATTCAAAATATTTTGAATAAATATTGTCAATGCAGAAAAACTGGTATTGATTTCTCCAATAAATCTTCTCTTATCCAATATGTTGTAAGGCTTCAAATAAAAAAAGGAAGTCTTTTCTTTATTAAAAGTTCAATAATTTATTTTATTCTTCCATTCTTGAATTTTCATTCAATTTTTCAATGAGATGTGTTCATTTACTTTAAATACAAGTCTGGGTACATGGCGTTATTCGCATTATATTTTTCACTGAATTGCAAAATGATCAGAAATTGTTGGCCTTCGATTTTACTATAATTTTTTTGATTATTAAAAAATAAAAAATAAAATGGTATACCATTTTCAAAAGGAATTTATTTCTCTTTCAAGTACGTTTTTGTGACTATGTTTTTGGAAACTTTTATTTAACTATGTTTTTAAAATATATTTCAATGTCTTGAAAAAAAAAATGAGAAATTAAAAATAAAAGAGAGAAGTTCGAAAATAAATCTGAATTATAAAAAAATTAATGTTTTTAAGTGCAGGCAAACCTTGTTATGACGAATTTCAAAAACTGGAAAGCAATAAAAAACATTTTTTTTAGTATTTATAAAAGTTATTCTACTGTCACTTTGTTTCATTTAGCATTCTGATATGCGAAATTCTGTCCTTATTCAATAATTCTATTTATAATATTATCTATACTTAGGGTTGCCAAATTTCTGAAAAGTTCTATCCGGACTCTGGAATACAACCCCCACCTCCAGCAAACGTTTTGGGTACTCAAAGCCACAAATTTTTGGCGAGCTTTTGGAATGTTTTAGAAGGTAGTTTATGACCTATCAATAAAGGTGGCTACTGATTAGTAACTTAAACGAGGGGTAATATATATATAATGAAGTAAATATATATATATATATATATATATATATATATATATATATATATATAACGGCGCATATCAAGCGAAGCGCGATAGCCCTTCGCTGCACTCAAACGGTTTACAATTTTTTTCAAAACAGTGAACGAAATGCAGAGTAATTAGCTTATGCAATTACTAAAACAATTAGATTTACAAAATTTATTTTTAAGTTCTCAATATTTGAAGCATATATTTTGCAAAAACTATCAACGGGATAATACATCAGTATTCTGCAATTTTGTAGCAGTACTCGATGAAGAAAAATAAAAAAAAAAAATAAAAAAGAAATGGTCTTCATTTAGAAAAAAAAACGTTCAATCTTATCCGCAAATGATTGTAAATTAAAAGTTATTAAAATTTGTTTTCGAGATATAAAATACTACAAAATAATATTTTTTTTTTTAAGTGTGACAACTAATATAAATGATGTTTCTCTTGCAGGGAAGATAAATTATCAATTATAAAGCCTTGAATAAAATGCTTCTTTCAATAAATGTTTTCTCAGTTAAAAACAGAATTGCACTACGTTCTCTGCATAAAAATTCACACGATTCCATTGTGACACCAGTGAGTCGCTTTCGCCATGAGAAAGTTCATCGCGCCGCGGAATTATTTTTAATTAAATAATAACAAACACCAGCCACCAAGCAGATGCATCAGAAAGTTATTCGAAACAAAAATGTTTGCGAGTTCAGTCATCTTTATTGTAAGCAAATTTTGTGAATTGACAGACAAAGATTGTATCGATACGTCTGCGTCAGCAGCGCGACCCGTGAGAAGAAACGGAAGCGTCTCTTAGTCTGGAATTCGAAAATTCACTTCGCAAATGCAGCATTATAAATGCTTTTATTTATATATTTACATATAGCTGTACGTAGCCGTGAGAGAGTAAGGATTTAGAGCTTTCAAAATACTCAAAGTTGCTATCGAAAGTCCATATGCATTTATCAAAGTAACAGAATGGCAGTATTTGTAAAAATTAATATTTCATATAAATGATTATTTAATAACAATTAATTGCTTTTAACATAAGTATATTAGATATTTTTATCAAAAAATGAAAAATTTATTTTTGTAAAAATTAAACTAAAAGTAAAGAAAAATTATTGCCATAAAAATTACATATATTTAAGAAAAAGTAATGATTATCAGTATAATTATAAATAAACGTAATATCTAAGTAATCAGTATATGTGGTAGGATAATTTTAAGCATACACTTCAGTTTTTAGATTTCTGAGTTAAGTTTATTGTTTATTTATCTATTTTTTGTCACATATTGAAGCATAATATTTTTATATTAATATACTTTGATTGAGGTATGATTGCCAGGCGTTCCAGCTAGACCGGGACACAGTCTCGATTTTCTGACAAAATCTCGGTGTACTTCTAGGCCAATTTACTTCACATCTTAGTAAAAATAAATTTGATTTCATAAATGGCTAAAAAAGTGTAAAAATAATAAATAAGGATTATTTAGAATAATTTGTCATTTATTTCTGTACCGAATAAAAAGTGAAAACCTCCGCGGGGCGTATTATCCGCAATATTTTTTTTTCGAGTGAAAGAAAAAAAAAAAAGCATCCTATAATTCACAGCGGTGTACCGGGCCAATGTTTTCGGCGAATAGTTGAAAATATATACTGCTGCTAATGTAGATATCTTATAAAAAGAAAATACACAAAAATACAATAAATTGTACAAACACTTATAAAGCCGGCCAAAGGCTAGTGGTTACCGTTCCTGTGTTGTTAGCACCAGGTTCGAATCCTGATTTGGACATGGACGATTTCTTTCTCTCTGTGCGTATGCATCTTTGTCCTTTTTTCTTCTGAGATCATGGATTATAATGTGGCTCGCCCTATAAATGATTTGTGGTGGTGTGACTATGACATGGTGTATAAAAGAAGTTAGACTCCACACCAAATCACGGTTCAGTTGGAAAAGCGCACCCCATATTGCCAGCCTAGCTGTCATACGAAACGAAACAACAACTTATTATGAAAAAGAAGTGTTTGGATCCGCTTCATTGCAAAATGCGATAAATTGAGATGAAAGCATCAGATCGATCAAGAGCGATAACTCCGAGAAAATTCTAGTAAAACTTAACGATTTCTAGTTTTAACTTTTAAAAGGATGTTAGAGATATTTTAAAAATTAAGTATATTTGTTTCTTTAATAATTAAATGAAAGAAATGGATTATTTTCGAACTGCACATTGGATACATTTTACTTTTGTATGCTTTGTTTCTCAATTTGCATTAACACGTATGTAATCATTTTTTTTATTTGCCTTCCTTATAGCTTTTAATTTAAAATCTGCTATGTAATTTAAACGTTTTCGCTTCGTATATCACGATATACGAATTTGAATATTTTCAGAACGAAACAGCTCGCGTCAATACAAAATGCGAAATGAGTGAATAGCAACTGTAATATCTTCGAGAGACGGAAGTTGTTCTTGAACGTAATTGGACAAATTTGATTATAGCTGAAATAAATCAGTCATGTCATGGCGCCACCTGTTATTTATTTCATGAAACATAAACGGCATTTCTTTCAAAACGTGTTTTTTTTTTTTTTTTTTTTTTTTTTAGACTATCCGCAATTGGGTATAACAAGCAAAACGAAATTCAAAACTTTTTTAACACATAATCCGCGGATGATATAAAGGAAAGTAAGGTACTTGTTTCAATTAAGTCTGTGATATCTTTTTTTTTTTTTTTTTTTTTTTTTTTTTTGTAATGCAATTGTATAGAAAATATGTTGAATTTACCTCAATTAAAAAAAATAAAGTATCATGCTAATGTCATTCGAAATTATTTAAAATTTGCAAAAGAAAGCTTTAGCCCTCCCCCTTTTTTTTTGCACTAAAAAATTTCCTTTAAACAGAAGGTTCATAATGCAGTCAACATAAACTCTTTTTGAATAGTTTCAGATGAAGTAGAAATAAAAAAAATTTCATTAAATTCTATTGACAATTTTTATAGCACACATGAAAATGTTAAAAAAAAAAAAAAAAAAAAAAAAATTCCACAAATTTCTGATCGTAAATCTTTTGCGCTATTAAGTTCATTGCTCATCTTTTTCATACCTTGTTTTTGCGGCGATATTCTTCTTTACAGCGTTTTATCATAAATCATACTGTAGAATTGAGTACATTTATTAATTGTGCAATAGTTAGCAATTATATATTTTAATGAAAACCAATTAATTTTCGAATATTTTAAATTAATTCTGTAAACCATTTTATTAAAATAAACAGAATAAGCGAAAGAAACAAATATTAAAATCTGTCGATTAATTCAATGTCACCAAAATGGAGAAAAAGAAATAAGGCAGATAATTTATTGTACCAATTTATTTGAAAATATATATCTAAGCGATTACTTTAGGGATGTCTTTTTCTCACAAATGACTTGCATTTTCCTTTTTACTAGAAATAATCCGCGTTTTTTACAAAAGAAAAAAAAAATCAGTTTTATTAAAAAGATCATGGACACGTTGCTAAAAAATTATTGGTCATGAGATCTATAAACATTTCCAAGGAACAATTTTATTTCTATAAATTTCCGAAGTATACAAACATTTTTGAAATTCACTAGATACGAAAGGACAGGAAATAGAAAATTAAATTTAAATTTCTGGGAATGAAAAACAACGTTATTCAAGCCAATTTCTACCATAAATATAAATTAAATAATTTTGCCCATTTTTATTCTTATTGTCACTAATTAATAAAATCATAAAATTCTAAATTAATTGAATATTCGATCTCTTATTTAGCACATATTACTTCTGTTAACAATGGTAAAATAATAGAGTTATATGAATTTAAAATTATATATTGTAGACATATGAAATATTACAAATTCAGCATATTTTGACAAAAAAAAAAGTTTTTTGAGATAAAATTTAAATTAATCTGTGATGGCAATATTTGCAATGACTCTTATTTGTTCATACACACTGGAAATTGATAGAAATTCTGTTGAACCTTAATATTTAATATGGATTTGATTTCTAATAATTTTTCAAAATACGTCAACATATTCATAAATAAAGCTTTAATAATTCTTTTGAACAACTTAGATTGAGGCCCTGGTTGATTAGGATCTCGTTCTCGTTACCAGAAAGTACCATTCCAAATTGATACCTCTGGGGGTGGTTGGAGCCAGGCTATGGGTCTTCTCTGGCTCCAATTTCTAAATTGGAAGATCCAAATGGTGATGCAATCTATAAGCCAAAGTTGTACTTCGTATGAGGGTGCCCTAATCAAAAACGGAAGACACACTTTCTGACTTCATTCGCCCAGTCCCTGACGGGCGGGATTGGTTTCGCCAAATGTCATAAGTAACAACAGCTTAGATTAGATTTTTATAACAATTTAAATGAAAATGTTTAGAAAAATATATCACAAAAGTGAAACGAAATACTTTTAAGCATTTTTATGGATTAAGTTTTTGTTAGCATAGGAGAAAGCAATTTTTAAACGAATATTTTAGCCATAAATATTTTTAAACAAACTAATATATTAAACTGTTTCAATATTTTATTTTTTGTTTTTCCATGTTTGTGTCCTTTATTAAATCGTTTATTTTTAATATTTGATTATCATTTATTCTATTTGCTATTTTTAAAATAGCTTGTAAACGGAAGGAAACAATTTATATTATTAAAAAATCAAATAGCGAGATGTAAGGAAATTTTTCCGCCACTATAATATCATTTGTGCAAATAGTTTAGGGTTACGTGTTGGTTTATATTTGGTCAGACCATTTTTGGTATTTGAAAGGTGATTTTTCGGTATTTGCTTTAGAATACTGTGTTTTGATATTTGTAAAAACATATCATTAAGCGCGAGGTAACTGAAATCGAATTATCACTCTACCAGATTAGAAACATCATTTATTTCCAGTTCTATTGCAAAAAGTCAGCTACAGAATGTCATTAAATCGTGTGTACAACTTTAGGTATCATACTGTGGTTACTGTGGTATCATACGTCACTGAAGGTGTGGTACGGAAAGTTCAAAAACTAGGACTATGACTTTCAAGAAGCGGAACACTCTAGCCGTTGCTGTTGATGGGACCCCTCGAGAATATGTTGAAGAAATTCAGTATTCAATTCCTCGAGAGTTAGCTAAGGAGTTAGAATATTGTACTATGTCTACTAGTCGCGCTATGCATCACAAAAACTTGGCGTACAAGTTCAATCAGTGGTTGCTGTATGAGATGACTCAAGCAAATAAGAACAGACATGTTCAAGCCAGCACTAATTTGCTTGAATGTCAAAGCAAGGATAAAAGTTTGGACAACATTATCACTTGTGATGTAAAGTGGATTTACTTCAACAACACAAGCTGAAAAGGAGACTGGTCTGTACTCGGTGAACCCGACGGTAGCGTAGCAAAGTGCAGTTTGACTAAAACAAATATATCATGCTTCGTATCTGGTGGGATTGTCGTAGTATTATTCACAAGGAGTATCAGGATAAAGGTAAAACCATTTTCCTGACAATATTAACAGTAAAGTGTACAGTGAGGTACTAGTCCATGTTGATTCTGCTATCAAATGCAAACGTCCAACGAAGATCTGGCTCCAGAAAATACTATTCCATCAAAATAATGGAAGACCACATGTGTTTGTATTCACCAGTTAAGCTTTATATGGAATCTAATAGGATCCTTAACCACACCTACCACATGGCCCTAACATCGCCCCTTCAGACTTCTACCTATCTTCACATTAGAAATTGCAACTTCTTGGTTATCTTCGATTCCGCCGTACAGGACGTCCACAATGAGGTTGATCTATTTTTGGATTTGCGGCCACCAAGTTTCTTTCGGCCGAAAGCTTTGAAAAACTACCAAAAAGTTGGCACAGAAAATCATTGATTTCGATGGTGATTACTACCTACGCTAAATATACAACTTTCACATTTTTTTTAACTTTATACAGAATTTTTATTTTTGATGGAAAGCTTTTGTAACAACCAACGTAAATTTTTGATTAAATTAGTGGCAAATATTTCTGATATTCCTCACTTCTAAATACTGCTGAATTAGAAAATTTCTCAAATTCAACAGTATATTCCAAATGCGATAAAATGTTTTAAACTAAAAAATTCCCATCGTAAACAAGATACGAAAAGAATGATCAACAAAGTTAACTAAGTGTGATAAAAGATTTATAATCAGAATATTTGCAGAAAGAGTTGTATGTGTTTGAATGCTATAAAAGTTTTACAGAACTCAGTGAAAAAATAATTTCGATTTCAATCGAAACTACTTGAGTAGTAATCAGGTTCATTAGTTGCATTCTGATTGAAAAAAAAAAATTGTGAGCGCAAAAATTAGAACACTCTTTTACAAAATGAATGTTAAATAAGCCCAAATTGGAATGATGTTTTAATCGCCATCAATGTAAATTTACTATTTTTAGTTCTGGAGGAGTAGGAAAGCAGAAGAAACATAGTGAAGGAAATTGCAGGGAGACAATTTTCAAATACGTTTAATGAAAATAAAGTGTACATGTCATCTTAAACACCAAGTATAGTTTTTATGAAGGTGGATAATGTTAAATAATTAATGCTTATTAAATTTTACTAATACTACTATTACGTTTAAATTTATAAATTGAGGGAACACTTATGCGAGACAATGTATGTTTATACAGTATTATCATCCAGATAGTAAAAAATATTTTTTAATAAAAAAATTGAAGAATAATATTGGTAAGAACAATTCTATTATTTACTTGAAATTTTTAATTTTCTTTAGTTTTCTATGTAAACATAAGCATCCCTATATTTAAGCCGTTGTTATGCATTACAATCCCTCACGCAATATATATATATATATATATACTGCATAGTCCCGTATCGGCTAAATATTTATATATTAAATAAAGTACATTGTTCAAATAAAAAAAAAGATGTTTTCTGAAAAGTAAATCGTTTTTAGCAGGTTTTTATCATCAAATATATTAATTGAAAATTTTACCGGGTCTCACAATTGAAGCCTTATAATCCTAAATATATATATATATATATATATATATATATATATATATATATAT
>JAPDSC010014884.1:180548-193168 GCA_026290005.1 Latrodectus geometricus | reverse complement strand
AATAATATATTTACAAATAGTGATTCTGAAAAATTCAAGATTCTCATGATTTTCCAACATTGTATGTATACAATATCGAGAATTATAAAATGAAATCCGATGTAATAAATATCACGTATGTTTTAAATGAAAAATTATTAATCTCAGAGTTTTTTTCAAATCGTGATAAAATTTTTATAAATGCAATGTGATTATAAATTTCATTACATTTAAACTTTCCACATGACCAGCAATCTTTATCATTTTTAGATTTTTTACATTATTCGATTATATTAAAAGTATTTTTTTCTATTTATGGTACTTATAAAAAAGAAGCAATTGAAAATTTTTTTTTAAAAAATCTGTTTTTTTAAAAATTTAATTTTTTTATTTATTTGCTTTCTTGAAAAATTTATTTTAATAGATTTTGCTACATAAAACTTTGAATGAGTTTTATGTTTGGCCATGAGTCTTTTTTACTAGTTTTTGTAAACATAAAAAAGTTTCCAATAAGTGAAAAAAGACAAAAGTTGTTTTGGTCATAGATCCAGTTCAAGTGGAGAAAAACTTAAATACGAAAAACTTATCTTAGAAGATTTAAAAGCCGAGGAATAGAATTTTATAAAAGGGTAACCAAAAAGAGAAAGATTTTTCTTTTCTGGTTACCACTTTGTAAAAGACTTATTATGAAAGAAAAGATTTTTCTTTTGAAAAAGTCTTAACGTAAAGATAATATTTTTAGATATTTGTTATTTCATCGTTTCGGTAAGAAAGTAAACAAAAATCACAAGTTAGTAAGTCTAATGAGATATGCTTTACAGTGCTTGTTACACGAAGTACATATAAATATGTACAATGTGTTTCAAAAGTGGTCTACATATTTATAAAAGGAAATTTAAAAAAAAAAGAAAATACGATAGAAATGTATTATGAGCTGTATTCTATTTTTTAAAAAAAGTCTTTGAGAATTTGATTCGTCAAAGTTCATACTGCAGATCAACTTAAAACAGTAACGTATTCTTACTTCAAATGATGATATTACTTGTGGTGATATAATAGGGATTACTTATGGTGATATAAAAGTGATTATGGTAGTATGATGGTGATTTCGTTTGGTAACAAAAGTGTGAAATAATAGTAAGTACTTACGGTGACACATATTTGTGATTACTTATGGTAATATAATGGTGTAGTAAGCAACATTTTGTTGTTAACAACTGCTATTGCAAAATATTTTTTACATTTTTCCAGACAGAATCACTATTGTCTTATAAAACATCTTAAGATGTTTTAAAAATTGGTGATGAAACTCTGCGATATTTCAAACAAATAAGACAAATATAAAATTTTTTGGCCAAGTTTTTTTTTTTTTCAAAGTTGATGACTTTGAATTTATGCTGATATATAATAGAAAGTCTAATGTGATATAGACAGGGCACTGAATACTAATCTTTATTTAATTCGAATGCTACATATAATTAATCTTTTGGTAAAAAAATACTTTTTATTCTACAGATGTATACCAACACAATTGTATGCAACTACAGAAAATGCAAAAAAGTAATGAAAATTAAGAAGTTATTTAGGACCACAGAAATTATAAATCAATATAATAAACTAACCGGTTTCAAATTGTCCTAAGGCATTTGTGTCAGTAAATTTCATTGTCACTATAAGATAATGTTTTGTGCACAAGGATAAATATGATTGGTTGAAGCTCATTGGTTCGATTTCATCAACTATAGAAGAATGAAAAATGAGTGCTTATGCTTTTTGTATGCACATCAATCAAGAAATCTATCTTAAAAAAATTATCGGAAAAAATTAGTGAGTTTGAATTTTGTCTCAACCAAAGAAAGGCCGCTGTAGAACGTCTTTCTCATCACCTAAAAGTAGTGAGTTCGAATCCCGGCTTAGCTGAAGATTCGTCGTGTTCACTAAAGGTGGCTGGAACACGTTAAATCTGAAATGATACCATCTGGGGTGGCATGACAGGTGAGATGGGACTGTTCCTCACTCTACGAAACTTAGATCAAGAAAGAGTATGCAGTAGATGTTGAAATGACATAAAATAAATTTGAAGTTGTTAACAACATTACGCACAAAAATGTGGAAATTTATAACCACGTTTCATGGTAGCAAGACATCAATAAGGACCTACCGATATGTTTTGTATGAACAGTTAACCATTCAGTTTAACCAATCAACAATCAGTGTTGTGACCAAGATGCCAATACAACGAAAGCTTGCTACGGATACATATAAAGATATCAAAAGGGGACATTTAGGATGACAATGACCTTTTATTTTGATGAAAGGCTACAAGATGTGCTTTTTGTTAAAATTTTGAATTAAAATATTAAAAATAATTTTTTTATTTCTTTTCGAAGGAATCAAATTAAGGAAAAAAAATCAACATTTGATACTAAGCACTGCAGCCAATGCATATTCTAAGGGGTTTTGACATTCGACGTGCTGAAATAATTTTCATAGATAAAATGCCGTATACATGTATTGCAAAAAAGTAAAGTTAAAAGACTCCCAAGCACCTTTTCCTATAGATATGCATAATGAAATACAATATCTCTGTGTTCAACAGAGGGTGGTATCGAACCTGTTATCTTTCACTACGAGAAACATGATCCTTTTACTAGGCAATAGAGATACTAAAAATGCGAAGTAGCGAATACCGTGTACTGTATTTGGTAGTCTTACCTTTAAATTAGTACAGTCACAAATAATCTATTTAAGATTTTGCTTTATTTGTATTGTTTTTTCATATTATTTCATAAGTATTAAAATAGGATTAAGTCTAATTTTTAAAACTTAAATGACTTGTTTTATTTAATAAATAGTTTTATTCTCTTGTCCACATGAAGGAACCTGTGTTTTCATGATTATTCTAATTTGCTAAATAAACAATTTATATTTAAGTAGAACTTTTTATAAAATAAAGACAGTATAAAACACAAAATAAAGACAGTATAAATAAAAAATTCTTTTTATGTACTTCTTTAAATTAATTCTGCAATTTTTTTTGATAGATTATTGTACATTTATTCTTATTATTAAAATTTTGTTTTATTTTTTAGTATCTTCAATTTTAATTGTCCAATGAGAAATTTTGAATTTATATATACATATATATACACTGGAGTTTTATGTCCTATAAATGCATTGAATTAAATATGAATTAAGTAAAATTTATTTTTAAAAATTTCTAAAAAACAAACTTTAAAAAGTTTATTGCGAGGTATCTTTAGATCATGGGATAAAAACTATTCTTGTGATCTGAGATATTTAAAGGGAAAATTTAAAGCAGTAGAATTAAAAAAATTTATATTTTTTTAATTGCAATTCTTGAAAGTTTATCCAAACTCTGAATATTTTAATAACTCTAATTAAAAGAATATAAAATTTTTCCACACAAAAATATGTGGAGCTTTAATTTTTGAAGATCACAATATATTACTCCATGCTCATATGAAAAACTCTTGCAAACAAGTCTTGTGCAAATGAAAAATTAAAGAAGCAGAAAAATCAGTGAATCTTTTAAGAATATTAATGACAAAAAAATTAATATATTTGTACGTCGATAAAAAATATTTTTTATCAAATTACAGATGAAAAAAATGTTTGTTTTTTTAAACTAACTTTCAAAAACTTTAAATTAAGGTGAAAAAATATTGGAATTTTCATAAAGATAATAAACATAATAATTAGCTTAATTGAAATCCTTAAGAATTAATTCCTTCATTTAAAAAATTAATTACCATAAACTATTAAAGTATAAAATTTAGAATTTGAAAAAATAAAAAAAATTTGAATGATTTTAGTCTCTATTTCCCAGCCTCTATGAAATATTGAGTTGATTATTAAAGCGATATAAATTAAGTTTTAAAAACGCGAAAACAGTTCCCGAAATACTGGCATTTATGAATTATTTAAAAATTTTAATTCGTATTTAGAGAACTTGTCTTACGTCTCCACATTTTCTTTTGCAATCATCATTTTGTGTTGTCTGAATATGATCTATGAACAAGTGTGATAAATGCGGAATATGAAAAGAACAAGAGGGAAAAAAATCAATGATAAAACCAAAAAACTATCTGTGGTTTCCTTCATCATATTCTCGACCTTGTACCTGTGGTTGCACTAAACTACCCAAAAGCAAACATTCCCTCTCCTTAGTCTCGGTTCAAAGCGAAAGACAGCTATTTGCGAAATACCGCCCGGCCAACCAATAGCCTTCAAACGAGACAATTTGTAAGGAAAAGAAATAAAAACACGCCAATACCACAGTTCTGCTCTTCACCCATGATTTTTTAATAGTTTTATTCTGGGGGATGAAAAATTTCATCCCTCCCTTATAGCCCTCCGGGTCAGTCAAAGTGAAGGTACGAAAAAGGCTTGATCAAAGCACCTGTGCGAGAAACGTGATGGCTGCTTTCTTAAAGGAGACAAGTGGCGGTTGCCAATTTGGCGGCGGTAGAAATCTTTGGAAATAATTCCTCATCGATTGGAAGTTTATATTTAAATAGACTAAAATAACTATTGAAAATTTGAGGAATGAAGAAATGCCAGTGACATCTTTCATCGAAATTTTTTTTCTAAATTGCTATAAAAAAATGAATATTATATATTAAAAAAAAAACTATTTTCTTGAAATGAATTCATATTTCAATTAAAAAAGTTTAGTAGTAGAGAGTAAATAGCTATTGTATAACGCATTTTAACATTCGCCTTCTAATTTGTTTACTGGGGAGGAATTTTCATCGATGGTGGATCATATGCACGTATCCCAAGGGAGGAAACTCGGAAAACTCCCGAGTCCTGCATCAATTCAGAAAGGACGTGGACGTGGATACAGAAATTAGAAGCAAAATATCCATTGCCCGATGAACAACAATCCCTGGAATCGAACACAAGAGTTTCATTTCTAAAAAGCGTTGTCCTACCATTAGATCAACACTTTGGCAACACGTAGTAGTCAGCCCTAATGTTCTGAGGTTATCATAGATCATTTTAATATCCACCACGTATAGGAGAAAATTTCAGAGTTAGTGGGTTGTATTCACGACTCGCAAGGGCGGAAGCTGGGAAAATTCCCAAGCAAGCATCTCGGCAGATGTGTATACAGAAGACAGAAACGCATCTCTCGTTGCTCAACAGTAGTTGGCAAAGCCTTTCTCTCTGGACCGCGCTGTCTTAACACTGTGAATCACGATTATCCCAAGTAGAATACTTATGCATAAGGAGAGCTTAGACTTGATGTAATCCTATGAGTAAAGCCATCGTTCCCCAGACCAAAAGGCTGTGAGTTCAATAACTGCACAATCAGAGACAAAGGTATTTATAGCATTTCTAATCGCATAATCTACCTTCTTTGTAATTAAAAAGCGCGAGAAAAATTCCAGCTCAAGTATCGACTATTTCACTTGGTTGTTATTTTAAAATATTTCCAGATCTCATCATGGGATATAAAAAATCCATACATCTCTGATCCATTATTTGCCTCTAATGTGATAGTAGTACAAAAATAAAAGAAGAGTTACATAAAAATTGTATTTTACATATTTATGCTGTTACAGAGATCTGTAAATCGAGTTGTAAAAAAATTAAAATTTTGTTGAAAAAACCCTGTTGTTTATATTTAAATTAATTTATATTGTGCCATAATACATGTGAAATTCCATGAAATCTTAAGAATTATTTTGGTAAAAATGCGTAAAAAAAGCACTTTTCAGTGAATCCCTTTAGCTTTGTGAGGCGTAACATTTCGCCTAATTTTGGCAGACGGGAAAGTATTTAAAACATTACTGTTATATGTAAACATTTTAAGTTAGGCAAAGAGTATAGCCTAAAATGTAAAAGTTGGATTAAGACAATACGAATATCTATTCGCTATTTCCTTTTAATGTTATTATCCATAGATAATAGGCCATACTCCCATGTTGCAAGAGAGAAAACCTGGAAAATTCCTGACACCCAATTCCCATGATTTGAGCGTAAAAAACAAAAGAATAGTATAAAATTTGTATTTATGAAATAATAAATAATAATAATAATCTCCCACAATTCAATGGTGAGAAGTATTGTTACTTGGTCCATTGACTTTGAAGTCACCGAACTGGTAGCCCAATGGTTAGACGCTTGCCAACGATTCAACAGCTCAGGAGTTTGAACCTCACCTTCTCCTTGGATGTTTGTAGTGTTTCAGAATCCACTTTAAACTACAGATCCCGGTCTAATTTATTTTCATAAGTTAAAAAATGTCCTTTGATTGACAAATAAACCGAAGTCCCTATCCAAATATTAGGAATAATGAACCACTGATAGTCAAATTATTATTAATGGATTTGAAAATTGTACTAAATAGGTAAATTTCCTTTCATTGGAAAGCTGCACCCAACGCTACTGGATAGCAGTATTTAAATATTTATTATCGTATGCAATATTTGAAAACTTTTTCATTTTTTAAAAATTTTATTTTCTGTCAATTCTCTGTGATGAACTTTTTCCTGATTGTAATCAATTTTTATTGATATTCTTGGAATTCAAATGCTACATGGAAATATTTTATTGTAGATAAGATTCAACAGTGTTTAATGTGGCTTAGTAATAAGATCACGGTTTTCAAAGTATAAGATTCTAGGTTAGATCTTAGTCATTGTTGAATAATTGGAAATGAGTGTAGAGCATTTGCTTTTACAAATATGTCTACCAGGAGTTTTGCATTTTCCGGGTTTTGTCCTTTGAGATTTGGAAATACAGCGCACTATCAGTGAAAAGTCCTCTCAGAAGGCAATTTATGCAGTGGATACTTGTGACAGCCTTGAGTGGCTCAGGTTGTGAATTACTTGGTGTAAAACAGAATTGTATACATTCATTAAGGTGGATGCTTGAGAGTTTCTCCCGGTTTCCTCCCTTGCTCCATGTGAGTATGGTCCACTTTCCATAAAAAACGTTTCCACAGAAAGCAATAATACGTAGTGGGTATTAAAAATGCTTACAAGATGGAAGTCTGATTTCTTCTTGACAAGAATGGAGAATTTATGTTTTAATCACTTGCTATAAAAATGAAAATTTGATTTATTATAATTTCGTTACTAATAATTCAATATATTCTTATTAGCAATATATTCTCCTTAGCAATATATTCTTATTAGCAATATATTCTAAGCAATATATTCTTATTTCCATAAACACCAGTTTTTAACCAATCCACAACCATTGATAGGAATTATTATCCGTTTTAAATTATTCCTCAAAAAATCCCTCGTTTTCTTATTAATAGGGATTCTTTTCCCTACTTGTAAACAAGCAAAGAATTTAATGTAATAAATAACAAATATTCAGTGTCTATTTTTTATATCATTAAAATACATATACTTTGTAAATTTTATATATATTATATAGAATTAATTGGAATATTTATTTGATGGCAATAAATACTGAAATTCTTTCGTTAGTCTAAATAGAAAAAAATATTTCTAAATTGTAAATAATAACACACACACACATATATATATGAGTTCACCTGTTCTACAATGTCTGATCACTTTTTCATTGTTAATAAAATGAAGTTTTAGTGCGTGAGATGGGAGAATACGCGGATTGAACGTGACATGGAATATTATGGGAAGGATACGTGAGATGAGAGAAATAAAATTGGAAAAAAAATGGGCTGCATGCCCCAGAGTGAGGCATAGAAGCCTACTCTAGAATATCAATTGATAAACCGTTCACGTGGAACTGGCTGCAGGTTGCGAGAATTTCAAAAACGTTTACAGTTGTTTTCCCTTTACTACAAAGGCGATGTGTGACATTTATTTAAAGAGAGTAAAACAAAAAGCTTTTCATTGGTCTCAGACTTTTCCTAAGCAATCCAAGAAGCTAGGTATTATATGTGATTAACATTTGCTACTTTAAGCTTCGAAAATAGACTTTATTGCAAAGACAAATACCAATGTTTAAGTTATTTTATTTAAAATGTTGGAGTAAGTTGTAGAATTAAATTTAAATTCGATTTTAAAGTCTGTAAGAACTTATTAACTGATATTGTGTAGAACGAAGCATAATAATAGAAATCTGTTATAAAGTTTTTTTTTTTTTAAAAAAAAAAAATATAGGAAGAATATTGTCTAACAAGAGCTAGATTTAATTCTTCAGTTGTCCATTAAAATCTGAAATTTCAGACCGGGCAATGGATAATCTGACAATTTAAAACTGTTATGACTTTTCCAATATCTACGCGGTTGATTAATTGATTTGTTTGTTGTTGCACCAGCATGCTTTCCTGTACCTAGCTCTGAATTGGGCATGCTGTTGCTACCAGTTAGATAAAAGCAGATGGGTGGGAATCTTCGTAATTTAGAAGCAAGAACCAAGCAAAAGATTCCCCAATATTTGGCCTACCACCACCAAAGGTATTATTTCACATGGAAGACATTGCAAACACGACATATTTAATGTGTCCTATTTGCCATTAGTGAACACGATGGATTTTCGTTTGGGGCGAGATTCGAACTCACTACCTCCCGATAAAGAGAACGAACGCCCTAACCACCGAGGCCCCAATTGATTTGGTCACTCAGCGGTCTCTTTCTACTCACGAAGGCTAATTAGACCGTAACTTACAGTTTAAAATGGATTCTAAACCACTACAAAATGCATGTAAGGTCAAAATGAGATTCAAACCAAAGAATTATTGAACTAAAGGCCAAAGGTAATCATTCTGCAGAAGATTGCTTTTCACAGATGATTTGCTCTACAAGAGGATTGCTTCTTAGGATATATAGTGATCCATCATTAGGATAAGGCGCTTGAGACCAAAAGTGTAGGTTTCGCTTCAGACATTGTTGAACAGTGAGAGATGGATCTTGTACTTTTGTCTTTCGTTGAAAGTCTCCCGCGTTTCACCCCTTGCAATACGTGAATACAGGCCACTATCTATGAAAAGCACATTCAGAAGTCAATTTAGGAGGTGGATATTAAAATGCCTTATGTTGTTGTTGTTGTTATTTATGACACTTACGACGAAGCCATGCCCGACAGTCAGGGATTGGGCGAATGAAATCAGAAAGAACATCTTTCGTTTTTGAATAGAGAACCCTCATACGAAGGTGGAAGTAAGACTTTAAAATGCCTTATAATAGCCTTAAGCAATTTGTCTTTCAAATACATTGTGTCAAGTACATATAACATTTTCAGAACGATGAATAATAATTTTATAACAAATAATTAAAGAACTGCATCTCACATTTGCAAGTTAAGGCAGCCGTGGCCCGTTTGGTTAGGACATCGTTGTTAGTATCGGAACATTGTGAGTTCGAATCACGGGTTAACCAAATATCCGTCGTGTTCACTAAAGGTGGTTGGGGCACTTTAAATAAGTCTTGGTCGCAATGTTCTCCAAGTGAAATGATACCTGTGGAAGTGGCGGGTCAATTATTAGGGGATCTTCTGCTTGATTCCTGCTTCTAAATGATGAAGTCTCCTATTTCGCTGCTTCTATTAACTAGTAGTAATTGGTAGATCTACAATTTTGGGCTAGGTATAAGGGAGTATGCTGATATAATAACAACAACATTGCATATTATATAAATTTTTAATCTTAGTAAAGTCAGTATCGATATGGTATCCTTCTTCAGGAACGCCAGTTTATATAAGGAACTTCTAAAGCAACGAATATTTGACGTGCGCAAACCATTCAGTAAGACTATTTCTGATTGTATGGAGCGGAATCAGTTAATCAAAGGTAGCTAACTAGAATAGTAAGAAAGATAATCTAGTTTTAGAAAGAAATAACTATTTAACTTCCTAAATATAGTCCAACATCAATAATGTTTGACATGATATGAACATGCGAAACAGTATCAGTCACTCGGGATTCCTTATTTCCAATAAGAAAATGGAAATTCGGGTGCTTTACACCAAAACCAGCATACTCTTCAACGAAAAAATCAAGATAATATATGGAATGGTGTCGCTCTGGTGTCTCGAACATATTGAGTTCAATACCTATCTCAGCTGAACACCATGTTTCTTAAACGGCTTATGCAAGTTAATTTTTCATAAAACTCGATACTTCACAGTTTGCATGATTTGGTATGGACAGAAAGGTATTAGTCTTAAAATAGACAAGAAGGTACAGCTCAGGTGTTGATGTAGTCTTTTGTTTATAGATCTGAATCATAAGGCGATTGGCTGTATTTAACCTTATTCAGCTGGCAGAATTAAGAAGCCGGAAGTCGAAAGCAATAATGTAAAACAATATAAAATAAGCTCTGGGAGGGAATTTGAAATTACATACCAATCAGCTAGCCGATTGGCATATTAAAGATTCATGATTGCACAAAGTAAACCAATCACTTCTAGTTTTTTTCAAAAACTTGTTTAATAATGTCTGCATGATTGATTATTCGAATCACGCCGTCTGTGGTAACAGTTAAAAATACAGTGAGCAATCGTGAGTTGATAATTAAATGAAGAACTTCGTTTTGTGCAAATTGAATAGTAAACTATTTTCTAATCTAAAATAAAAATATAATTTTTTTTAAAATGATTAATGAAAAGGAATTGATTTCTTATATAATTTTAAACTTCAAACAGAAACTATTAGGAATTCGCACTTAATTCTTAACTAAATTCAACTTAGCTGTAAGTTTAAAAAAATATTAATTTTCGAAATAATTCAAAAGGAAATAAATATAAACCATTCTTTATTATATTAAGAATTCTATTTCTAATATAATAAAGAATGCAGCATTCAATATAGATATGCAGTTTGCAATAAAGATTATATTGAATACTGCATTACTTATGTATTTCACAAGAAACAATTGGAACTTCAACGGGTAGATAAAAAATTACATTTTTCTGCAATTTATAATAAATTTTTTAAATGTATATATTTTTATTTGATTATTTACACAAAGTATTAGAAAAGAAAATAGTAGTAGATTAAATACTTAATTACAAAATCAATGATTTAAGAAAAGTAGTAATTAAAAAAGGTATAAAAGGTATAGGAAAAAGAGAATTATAAATATAAATTCTGAAAGAAAAATGTGATCTTATCTGGTAGTTGAATGGTTATTGTTTCTGCCTTCAACTCAACAATTCATATGTTTGATTCCCAATTCAAGCTGGCCATATATTTTGATTCAAAGTTTGACTTAGACTCTAAATCCTGATTAGACAAGTATTTGCAAAACGCAGTTCTTCCCAATACAATCTAAGCCAAATTCAAGCATTTCATTTCATTTTCATTGAATTTAGCAGTTTGATAAAAAGAATCATACTTTATTATGAAAACCTTTACTGTAGAAATTACTTTTCACTAGGGAAAAAATCATCCAACAATTGCTTCAAAGTAAACAAAATCCAACCGCCTTGTAAAGGGAGGTATTAGCTCCCTCTACAAGGTGGTTGGCTATTTTTTGGAATATATATATAATGACGCATTATTAATATTTATAGATTAACCCTCTGACTCCACAATTTGTGGAGCGAAATCACTTAATATGCGTAATTTTTTTCACATATTTTAAATCTATATTTATTAGAGAATATAAGTATGCATTTTTTTTTCTTTCCAGAAAGTATTTTTTATATAGATTTTTATCATGAGAGACTAAGCTGCCAGAAAATTCAATTTTAAATGATATCTGAAAAAAAATTTTTTTTAATAAATTTTATATGAATTACAATTAATTTCTATTCATTATATATAAAAAAGTAAAATAAAAATTTAAAAACGAGGGAAAAATGTGAAAAACATAAAATGTGTTCTTAAAAGAAGGAAAAAAAAAAAAAAAAAAAAAAAAAAAAAAAAAAAAAAACACGTTATCAAACACGTAAAACGAAAATCGCATATTGAATAAATTTCACTACCTTTGAGTTGTCAGTGAAAGTAACGGGAGTCAGAGAGTTAAATGCAGTGATTCTGAACCTTTTTTTCATCATGGCATATTTTTAAGGATTTCTAAATTTCGCGACACACAAAGAAAAAAATAATTTTAAAAATTGCTTACTTATAAATAATACACTGTGTAAAATAGTTTAGGATATGAAATTTGAATGTAAAATAAAAAAATAATATAATATGTACTACAAAAACAAGAGTAAGTAAATAATTTTACTTGCAATAAAAAAATATAATAATTTTTATTATATACCTTTCTAAAATTTCGCGGCACATTTTAAGAACTTGGCGCGATAATAGTACCACGATACTGTGGTTGAGAATCACTGGTTAAATGAAAATCTTGGCATATAAGGCAGCCAGCAAATTCATCAATTATCGCGCGCGATGTGTCTTGCGCGACACTTTAAGCGTCGCGCGTGAAATTCATCAGATGGAATGACGTCATTAACATCGTTAAAATGGGTGCGGTGCACGACGATTTTTGATTTCAAACAAGTTCGAATATTTGATAGCGGTCCGCGGGACAACTGACAGTTTCTGCTTTTCGACGGAAAATTTAAAATGTTATAGCTCGAGTTCCTAAAAATTTGAATATCTTTATTTTATAATTCTTTTAAAAATATAGTTAAGTTGTTTTTAATTTAAATTCCTCACTACTAATTTTATTTAATTTATCTAGAACAGCCATGCCTTTGAAACCCAATATATA
>JAPDSC010014884.1:106808-180538 GCA_026290005.1 Latrodectus geometricus | reverse complement strand
TGAGATGATGTCATGAAGTGGAGTAGGGTCATCTGGCATATCTCACATATATATATAAAGAAAGAAAGAAAGAGAGCTTTAATTTCTTTTAGACTATTTAAAAAAACTTAACTTACATTTTATAACATTCAATGTTCAGCAATTAATAACATGTTCAACATAAATATTTAAGCGTTTTTTGAAAAAAATCATTTGATTGATCATGGTAGGTTTTGTGTTTGAATTTTGATGAGTTAAGAATCTTGTTTTTAAAATTTAAGCAATCATTTAGGTTTCAAATAAAAGAAGGTATTTCATTGGTTCAATTTTCTTTGTTCCTAGATTCAAGAATTCATGTTTTCAAATACTATTTTAAGAAAAAGAAAATTCTTTTCTTTTTTTTTTTCTTTCTAACGAACTGAAATGTCGTTTTTCAAATTTTTCGAACAATGCCTGTTCTTTCAGCTTTTAAAAATATTCATCGATTGATAAAACAAAATCGATTACTGTTGCAATATTTACTCCTGATAAAACATCAGCATAGCAGACAACATAGTATTTTTGCACCTCAGCAGAAAAGCGCCATCTTTTAAGAAGAATCTAATAAGCTCCGATATGATATACATCGAAGTTTCAAAAAAGGAAAATGCATCATGTGTACGATCATTTAGTGTAAATTGAAAGTAGTAATTAATTTGTATATAATAATATAACTTAACAAATAGAATAACTTTTTATTATAAACTTTAACAATAAAATCACCTAAGCTTCGTTCAAAAAAGATCATTTGACCAAATTTTAATAAATTAAGGATTCATTATTAATTTAGGTTTCGAGTAAAAGAAAATTCTTCATGGATTCCAGTTCTTGTATCTCAAATATTTTCCTAGGTTCAAGAATGCATAGATTGGAAAGTCTTATTTAAAAAATACTTTTCATACTATTTTTTTTCAAATAATAAATAATTTCTATTCTTTTAGTTTTTAAAAATAAGTATTTACTAATGTCATAAAATCGATAAATGCAACAATATCAGTACTCGATTTAAAATAAATAAAAAATCAACATAGAAGGGACACTTAGTGTTCCTCAAATGAGGTGATTGTTGCGCCACCTGTTAAGAAGAAAGTAATTAATTCCGCTACACGAACTACTTCAGCAATTCATGAAAGGGAAACATATAATGTACATGATCATTTAATGCAATATTGCACGTGATTAAAAACCAAATGAATCGAATCACCTTTTGTTGAATTAAAAAGAAATGAGCCTTAATAGTTTATGAGCACATTTTTAAACTCTTTAAGTGAGTTATGATATTATCTCGAATAATGTTTGTTGGCAAAGGCGGCAAATAAAGAAACTCGACGAATCAAAGTAAAGACAGAGATTGAAACAGCTGCACATGCGCACGATTTTTCTGAACGGATCGTTTGGGGTCATAAATTCCAAAATCTCTGCATCACTGTGGACATCCTCTATTCACTTAACGACACGTTCCTCCCCCCTCTCAGTCTCCACACAGCTAAGCAAATAACCCTTCACCTGAAGCATTCTCGCCAACCCCTTCCCCCTACACACACGATTAGCGAAAGACGCACCTGTGAACAACAGTTGTTGGCCAAGAGCAACGCTGACGTCAGTGGTAAGAAATTAGGAAGAGGGAATACAGCTGGGGAAGGGGAGTCGACAAATACAGTATTTTGTTTTGGTTAAGTTTTTTTCCTTCTTCAACGTCAAGCCTCGTTATTAAAGATCGCAGGTCAGGTGCGATGCTGCCCCCCCCCCCACCTGTTCGATCCGTGCAACTCAGCACCTGGGCACACCGTCTCATCGAATGGAACCGGATCAGGCTTTGAAACCCTGCACGCAGGAATTCCTTCTTTTCTTAGCTTGTTTGAATTTGGCTTCAGCGATCAAGCTTGGCGATATTTTATTGGTGAGATTTTTTAAGGAGTGGCGACATAGTAGTTAAATGCCATCCAGAGACAACTATCTCTCTTTGTTGTTGCGAAAGTTCAAGAAATAAAAATAATTGAAATTTTATTACTCACACATCCCGGTTTCTTGAAAACACCCATTGTTAACTATTCTCGAAACATTGAAAGTTGGTAAAAGAATTTAAAAAATTAAGACAATAATTTTTTTCCTTCTCATATTTTAATGCTATGTTTCGCTTAAAGTAAATGCATTTTCAGAAACAAAATTTGCCAAAAAGATACTGAAACACCCAATTGATCTTAAGAAAGTCGTAAACACTTAAATAATCCATACTACCCATTTCGAATAATTTATATCATTTATAATTTGCTAGCATTTCTGCATAATTATTTTTAAACTATGCCTTCCTCATAAAAAAAAAACTTTTACCCGTATTTCTAAAATGGCATAAGATAAAAAATATTATTTTGAAAAAGTTGAGAAAGCTAGGAGATTAGCAAGGAATAATCACATAATTTCACCAAAAGCATGCATGATTACAAATTTTCTGAGTAGAACATAAAGAATTGTTTAATGGCAATTTATCATTTAATTGTTAGGGGGAGCTCCAATGCAAGAACAACATAAATGCGCTCTGAATGACGGATTCAAAATTAGTTTGATACATTTTGAATGTTTGTCCAAAAGGATTTATTTAATGAGTGTAATAGAGCAAAACACAAGCTTTTTATTTGATTGCAATCTTTTCATGGATAGAGGACTCTATCACTAGTCGGAAGGATTGAAACTTGGAAAACTTCCAAGCATCCAACCTATCAGTTTTTCAGACAAAAATCAAAATTAGGCAAATCACCTCTTATTGTTCAATAATGATTAAGATAAAATATACGTCTTTCCACGCCAAATAGCACTGTTCTATTATTTCTTAATATAAGGTCATGATAACAGCAAATTTTTTTTTTAATTTTAAACTTTTGAAAAAATGTATTTGGTTGGTGAAAGAGAAATCCATTATTTTTACATGAACTTTAAGGCTTTATTTACATGTTTTTGATTAACTTTGTGCAAAAGATACCAAACTGTTTTGTGGATGGTCCTTAGCTTCTGGACTTCTAACATGATGGTCTACTTCGCATATTTTTGTGATTACATCGATGTTTTCGACGATGGTTCTACCTGAGCGAGGGGCATCTTTAACTTCAAATACCTTCGAATAGAATCGATGAAGCCAAAATGACACGTAATTGACTGTTACAGTGTCGGGACCATAGACACCATTCCCATTTTCAACTGTCTGACCCGTATGTTCGCCTTTATCAAAGATAAACTACCATGCACTGCAATTTCTCTTGGTTGACTTCCATTTTAACACTCTGTACCTTAAAAGAGAATGGACCCAATAAAAAACAGCCAAATATTTTTTAGTGCGAAATGCGATCACTCCAACAATCATAAATCTAAAATTGTATGATCTATACATAACGAAACTACAGTTATCGACTGAAAAAATAATGGATGTCATTTTTCCCAAACTATTATGATAAGCTGATAAAGTGAGTTTATTTTACACACAGATAGTCATTTATTTTCGATTATTCATATATTTTTCGCGCACACAAGTAATTGAAGAGTCGTTCATGAATTATTGAAATTATAATTTCGATTTCTAGCACAATTCAGTTCAGTTACCAAATTGTATGAAAAGAACAAATATTTCCAACGTCATAGCATTTCTATTTTACTTAAATATCGTCTACTGTGTTTTCTGGGGATTTTTCCCTGACTGTAAACATAGCAACCGTAAATTTCTAATCATTATATAAATTACTAATATGCAATTAACATCCACTACAATGTAGTTATCCGTTTAGCATTTAAATTAAACACTATTTAATGCATAATTTAAATATAATTGATGTTGCCATCAATTTTCGAAGTATGATATATTTCAGAGAAAGGATTAAAAATCAGTTCGTTTGATTTGCTTTGTTTTATAGGGTCTGTAGTAACTTTCTCCACACCGGAGCTACTTGGCAGGGACCTACAGTTTCAAGCATGCTTTAAAACAGTGATTCTCAAACTATTTTTGTAATAGCACACTTTTAACGATTTTAAAATTTGGTGGCACATAAAGAAAAATATAAGTTTAGAGGTTGTTTCCTTAAATGATTTATGAAAATGAAATGATTAATGATAGTAATTTTGAATCTAAAAAAAAATATGTACTACAAATACAACACTATGATGATTAATTCATTACAGCGTCATAATGAAGATATTTTTCATGAGAAATTTGAGCTTGATGTTTTTTGATAATTACAATTATATTTGATTGTAAAAATGACAATACTATTCTCATATCGTTTTCTACGTTCAACAGTCTCGGTCTTTTTTTTATGTTGGTTAATATTAAAAATCTGAATTCACACCAATTAGATGTAGAAAGTTGTATTTGTAGTTATCGGGAACACTTGAAATTTCTTTATGTGGCTTTATAAAAGGCCACACTTATCGAAGATAAAAGTAGTTTTTAACTGTATTAAAAATAGTACTCAATTGTGAAAACAAGTTTTCTTTTACAGTGTATTTTTCTTTGATTTAAACAAACTTTAGTCATCATAAAAAAGCATCATAATTTTTATTATATATATTTGTAAAATTTTGAAATCTGTTGAAAATCTGAAAACCTTGAATATCACCAAATTAGTGATAACAGATTAACTTAAATCTTTTTTCTAAACATTTCTGTTAATGACCCCAAATTAACAACAATAATTAAACTTACTAAACAAACTAAATAGGTTTACAATGGCTTCAATGTGAAAGATCCTAGGTTGGATCATAGTCATGATTGAACAATAGGAATAATATGTGGCGTTTTACCTTATGCACGCACATCTCCGTAATTTTCAGGGTTTCTTCCCTTGTGACATTTGAATATGGTGCAATGTCAATGGAAAGCCTTCCTGGAAGATAACTTACGCTGTGGACCATAAAAAATCTCTTAAAATATCATTAAGTCATTATAGGCTGACCTCTAAGCGATATATCAATATAAATTTTAAAAGAATACTCAAAATGATTTAGTTATTTATAAAGTACGTTGGCCATCAAATAGACTTAAAATTTCTATTATATTTTTAATGTTTTAACTTAACACAAAATTATAAAGTTTGATTAAAGTAATTAGAAACAAATTCATGAAATAAGGCTTGACAACTGCAAATGCTTTTATATTTAAAATTCACCTAAGAAAATTTGTTAATTTGATTCAGCAGTTTTTCAAAACATTTATAGGTCAATAAATGCAATCAAAATTTGCAGTAAAATTTTACATATGAATTCATAAAAAATACATTAAAATATTAAAAAAATAGGTTTCTTTTTAAAAAATAAAATGGATCGTCAGCAATAAAAGTGCTTATGTGTGTATTAACTAAGCTTAATTTATTACTTGGAATTTTAAATTTTTGCACTTGCGTGAAAGCCATTCTGCACTTTTAAATGCATTCTGAAACGTTATCAAAATTTATACTTACTGTAGGATCGAATTCTTGAACCAAAGTTTGATAAAATGTTATTAACCTATCTTTTTTATATATATATATATATATATTAAAGAGAATTACGTGAACACTCATATTCCCAATATGAAACAAAGACATTGAATAAATATAGTAAAAAAAATTATTTATGAAAAATTCCAGAAAATAAAATGAAATATGGAAAACAAATTCCTGATGGAAAACTTTGAGAACAATTCCTTCTAACATATAGTTATATAAATTTTCGTCTTTTGTATGAACTTAAAATATAGTCAATATATTTTCAGTTTGCATACAATAAATTAACGAGAAAAAATACACATTTACCAACTATTAAAAATGTGACTCATATCAGTTTAAGGATGTATTCGAAATATATTATTTGAATAATTAATTGTTTATTAATCATTGCGAAATATTATACATTATTATTAATTATTTATAAAATTTTCCATTCAGACTTTTGCGGAAATGTTAAATCAAAGGATTATTTTAAGGATATTTTTGTAAAAAGGGATATTAACATACTAAATTATTGTATATATAATGTGCGGCACACACTTTAACCAATAATATCACTTTTTAATTCCGAAATTAATGCAGATCACAAGCTTTTAAAAAAATTGATGTAATAAATTCTCAAAACTTACGACTAAATTTTCATAGAAAATTATAGCAGTTTATAAATAATTTAGTATTATGCGAATGGAACTCACAAGAATACTAAAGTTAATTGAAACAAATATTCTTTACATTTATGATTTTAAAAATAAAATGTGGCACTTAAAGTGTAGAATTTCTAATCGACATTAATATAAAACAATTTGTAATATGTGAAAATGGTAATAAAATTTTTATTTTGCAAGAAAAAAGGTAAAATAATCTATAAATCCATTTTGACTAAAGTTTCAGTTTAAGTCTAAAAACATGAAATTATACAGATTAACGCATAAAAAAGTAAGCATTACGAAATAATTTAATTAAAGTCTCTTAAAACAATATTTATTATTAATTTTTCTCTAAGCGATTTATTAATAGAATGATATGTATAATAAAACGAAATTATTAATCTGATACGCTTTAATTAGCTTTATATTCACTATAAAAGAAATCTTGTGTACTTTCAATTGAAAACAAATCGAATAAGATGAAATGCTTGAAAGTTCTTTTTGGATATGAAGCTATTAATTGATCTCGGCATTCCTTTCATCTTCTTTCCAATGTATTTTCTATCGGTGAAATATTAGAGAAAAATGTCATATCGCAGTATAAACAACTTTACAGGGAGTTTAAATCAGAATTAGTTTTAAATGGACCACAAACCCTTTCAAGCTTTAAAACTGTAGACATAGTGATAAATCTCATATAAATAGATTGAAAATGCATCTTTTCCATTCTCCTAAATGACTAATACTCTAGTTTTCAGTTCAATAGTTGATGAGCTCGAATCCTTCTTGGCATGTGAGTATTTTGTAATTATATTCGGAGTTTACTTTAAATCCTAGCAGCCAAATAATCTAGCAGTCGTGTACAAAAATAATCTTATAAGGACAATCAAACTAACTTATCCAAAATTTTTAGATAATTTGAAATAGACCAGTTTAATATTTTGATTTATTACTTCTGTAGACTCAATGATTTTGTAATTTCCATAATTTTTTTTAATTTTCCTGTAGCTATACATAAACATTGGCATATTTCTTTAGAATAAAAAAAATTCAAAAGATTAAGTACATCTTTACCTCAAGCTAATTAAAGAAAGTTGAGCTTAAGTCTTCTGTCTAGTTTTGACAAATTAGGTTTTTTTTCTGTCACTCAACGGTTATATTCTGCACTCGCGGGAAAATTAGAAAAGGACTTATGGCTTAAAGAGGATTCCGAACCACTACAAATATCCAAACCAAAGGGGGGATGCGAACCCACGAACTGTGAAACCAAAGTAAAAGCGCTAATCACTCGGCTACCAGCCTTTTATTGACACAATAGCTTTACACATATATCAGCATAAATCAAAAATGATTTAGATATTTGAAAAAAACGATGGACCAGTAGAGTTGCAATATTTGTTGCTATTTATTTGAAACATTAGAAAGAGATCCATTACCCAATTTTTAAAATGATTGTTCCCTAAAATGTGACGATGCTGATCGAAATAACATAATGAATTTGTAGAAATAACAGTTATATACAACAAAAACGTCAAATATACAACAAAAACGTCGTTCATCATTATTATACGAGGGTCACTCTGAAATTTTTGAGATACAACTAGGTTTTTAAAGTTATACTTACAAAATTTTAGCTGTGTTCAAAGTAGTCTCCTCCAGCATCAATGCACTTTTGTAGACGAATTTTCCACAGATTAAATGCCTCAAGCCATTCATTTCTTGGAATAGATGAAAAAAATACATTTATAGCCACATCAATCTGAATGAAAACGACGTCCATGTAAGTTCTTTTTTAGATTAAAGAATAACCAAAAGTCGCACATAGCTAGATCAGGTGAATACGGCGGATGTTCGATCACTTTAATTTGTTTTTGTTTAAGAAACTCAACTGTTAATCCGGCTGTATGTGAAGAAGCATTGTCATGGTTAAGCATTAGTCCTCTAACATTCAGTTCTTGTAGAATTTCTGGAAGACATTTAGTGGTATACAAGTTTGCTGTTAGTGTCTTCTGTCCTTCCAGCTTGATGGCTTTGACCAATCCCGTACTTCTGACGAAAACGGCATACATCACTCTTTTCAGTGCGCGTTGTTTTTTTACCATTGTTGGCGTGGGATCATATTCAAATACCCATACTTTGCTTTCTTGACGTGTTGGAACGTCAAAAAACGGTATGTACGTTTCATCACCTGTTACAATTTTAGAAATGATGCGGAGGCCACCATCATTTAGCAATTTAAGAGTTTCTTTACTGATTCTGACACACTTTTCTTTTTGGTGCTCAGTTAGATTATCGGGAACCCAACGGCAAACTACTTTTTTCATATATAATTCTTCATGAATGATTTTGTGTATGGCTGCGGATCCAATGATAAGTTCCTTCTGTATCATTTGATAGGTACAGCGATTATCAGCCATTAACATTTTTCGTATGGCAGACACATTATCCGGGATTACTGCCGACGGCGGTCTTCCTGTGTGTTCTTCATCCTGAAGAAAATTCCGACCTCTTCTAAATTCTCTAAACCATCTGAATACAGTAGCAGGAGCTGGAGATTCATCACCAAATGCTAATTGCAACCGTTGAAGTCATTCTTCTTGATATAATCCTGCTTTAAAAACGTAGAAAATCATATCGCGAAAATGTTCTCGCTTCAACTCCATTTTCTCTTCTTTTTAACATTTATTCTACGCTAAACAAGTTGAAGTAAGTCAGTAAAAAATCGTCTTCTGTGATAAAATACTCTTTGCATTTTAAAATTAAACCGTTATTTTTATTTTGTAAATTCTCGTCTGCGCGTATCTCAAAAATTTCAGAGTAACCCTCGTATGCAATCGCCATTATATCACCATCAATAATCACAATTGGAAAAAATAATATGTTGCAGTTTGAGATTAGTATTCGCGCAGATCTATGAGTTTTGGCAATTCAAAAATTACCTCTTTTCCTAAATAGAATTCATCACATAATCACGTACTGAAATTCTATAGTTCTTTCCTTTATAAAAAATTTCTTTCGGGAATGTGATTTTCAAATTTTATTTTTAAAGAAAATGATAAAACTACAAATATAATAAAGAGGTAAGATTTCTTAGAAGAAAAATCTTTTTCTGATAAGGTTGCCATGTTTTAAAATCCGATT
Source organism: Latrodectus geometricus (assembly GCA_026290005.1). Taxonomy (NCBI): domain Eukaryota; kingdom Metazoa; phylum Arthropoda; class Arachnida; order Araneae; family Theridiidae; genus Latrodectus; species Latrodectus geometricus. The sequence continues at coordinate 171,264 of JAPDSC010014884.1, read as the reverse complement.
TGTTTGCCCTAAATTCTCAGATGAAGTGGATAAATACTTTTCTACTTGAAATGAATACGATTCTAAGACCAAAAAAGTTTTTGATTTTTCCAAGTACTGGAAATTTTTATACTTACAAAAACTAATAGAAATAAAGTCCAGTGGCCAAACATAAAACACATTTAAAGTTTTATTAAAAAAAAGGTCATTTGCATATGAAATATAAGTTTTATAAAAGAAATCTAAAAATCTTAAGTTATTTTTATATACTGTTTTAAATATTATAAATGGAATAAATTAATTTTTGATACATTCCGAATACTGTTGTTACCACTTAATTGAAGTATTATGTAAAAATTTTGTTGTTCGAAATTTAGAATTTCATTAATGAGAATCTCTTAATTATTGGGGAATAAATTATTGAGATTAATGACTTTTTAAGCGAAAAACTTCGGAAATTTTTAGTATATTGGATGGCATTCTAATAATTCTCGGTATTATATAAAGCGATAAAGTCATGAAAATCTGAAATTTTAGAACTATTGTTCATAAATATTCAGCTTTAATTGTATTTTTAAAATATTAGATAAATTTGTTATTTATGGCAAATTTTAATAGAAAGAATCAGTTTTTTAGTAGGAATAAACTTTCTTTGTAACACATTATCAAGTTTTAAAACTGAAATCCATTGATATATTCGGTGGTCGTTCTGAAATACTTTTCATTCTTTTAGTCCTGTGCAAAATGTTCCTTAAACGTTCTAGACCTACGTACTTAGGATTAACCAGTTTTAAATCTGAAACTCAGTAAAATTTTCTATTGATATATTCTCCAGTAGAATTGAGGTACCTTTCATTTTTCCTCTTTAATGGAAAATGTTCTTTAAGCGTTCTAAGCCAACGTACTGGGGACAATTTAATGAGAGGTTTAATTTTTTCTTCTGATAATGAGAAGAGAAATTTCTTGCCTTGTTTCAAATAATAAAGGAATATTGAGGGCTAAAATACCAAATGATATAATAACCTTGGATCAACAATGACTTTCAATAACTCTGTTGCTTAGGAATTGTTCGAAAACGAAAAATAATTCCTAACATTTTCTCTTAAGAATTTCAAAAATTTTAGAATTCTTTTATTTTTCAATCTGAATTTTGGACTTTATATAAACTCAGAGAAACGCATCTACGTCCTCCCAGAAATTCCTATTTGTTGCTTTCTTATAAACAATCACAAGTGAAACAAAAATATTCCACAAGTTAGAGTTATGAATTATTTGGAAATTTATAATTCATTTTTCTTGAATGGTGCTAACATAAATTAATCCAACTTCCTCAAAAATAATTATTTGGGTGTTTCTACTGCTATATAATGATTTCAAATTTTTCATCAAGTTGAACCCCAAGCATTCAGTCTAATTTGAATTTTTTTCCCTTAAATTGTTTTTTCATAATAACAATTTTTCTGAATTTTTTATCATGAAAAAAATAATATATGAAAAAAAATTATAATAATTTTTTCTTATAAGATTTACTTTAGATTTACATTAATATCATGGTTTACTATGGATTTACACATTAATATTATGATAAAAAGATTTACATTTGAAGATTAGACATAAAATAACAATTTTATCTACCCTCTTTAATTTTGTTAGACTTAATTCTCTTAATAATTATTATTCCTTTCTTTTAAGAACCCAATTGCGTGGGTGTATGACCGAGTATTTTGAATTCTATTCATTTGAATTGGCGCATCTTTCAAATGCACGATCATGACAGGTGACAGTCTTGATGCAGAGTCCCAAATTGTTTAATCCCTTTGAAGAAATAAAAAAACAAGAGAAGATGAAAAGAAAAAAAGACATTCGAATCTTTCTTTTCGTCTCAGAAGAAAAATAACGAGATGTTTCAACTCTGGCCGTTGTGGGCGTCCGAACACGAAATGGGGGGTGAAGAGGTGTGAAGGGGGGAGAGAGAGAATCACTCAAGATACTTACCAAGGTCAAAACTCATAAAAAAAAAAGTGAAGATCAGGCATGGAGCAAGCATTCCGAAGCCGACGTGACGAACACCTGTGGATCCGGGGATCTGGTATTGGATGCGCCTCTCATGGAAAGAGCATTGAATGGATAAGACCAGAGAGCAAATTGGATTGTTTCTATGAAGATACCCCAAAAGAGGAAATCGCCAGTGATCTTGAACTCAAAAATGAATTCATGGTTAAGATTTTTCTTATTTTGTGAGGTAAGAGTGCAATGAATTAGATAAAAGAATAAAACCATTTCGAATAAAAAATTTTGCGAACAGAATTAGTAGTCAAACAGGGAGATTTGGTTTGTTTTTCTCACTCAACAGTCTTTTTCTACAACGGGGTTTAAGTTGTTTGGTGTCTGAAAGATAAAGGGGATTCCGAATCGCTTGAAACATACAAGCTGAAGTGGGAATCAAACCTGCAAACTGCAGGACCGAAGGCCAGAGCGCTAACCATTTAGTTGCCAGTTCGGTAGCCAAGGAAGAAGAGATAATTTTATATGTGAAAACATATCTATCACGTTCTGAATTTAGGGATGTTGTAACCTGACTAACCGACATTTGACGTGTTGAAGTAATAATGCATGTTAAATATTTGCTAATTCCCTTAAAGCACGAGTTTTTGGAGGAGGGGAGAAAATGTTAAAAAAATTATCCATGTGTCATCTGTATTAAATAAATTTAATTGTAATGTAATCGATCTATTTTACTGAAACGAATCTTAGACAGGCATAAAAGATAAAATAATGCGAGATACAAGATCGCCCGTGTGAGACACAAGCATGTGCAAGTTTGCCGATAACTTTCACCCGTGTCAAACACGGTAAAAGGCGTTAAGAGGGTAAAATCCCTTTATTGGTGCAGTATACAAGTTCGGAAAGAGAAAATACCAGATGGGACGTCGTATTGACTTAACCCTATTTCAAACTTTTAAGATGGTTGGCTGTGTTTTAATGGTTTGATTCAATTGGATTTTTGTAAGTTGATCTATAGCAACAGAGCTATAATTCGATTTGGGCCTATAGTTTAAAGTTCATTCAGAGTTAACTTAAATATCCGTGGTAGGAATCGAAATCACTTGTTGTATTGAAAACTAGAGTAGTGATCTTTTAGTTACAAATTTGCCACTGGGTTTAGCAATCGTCTAAAAGTGTAAATTAATAATGGTGAAAATGTGCTTTAGGTCCCCTGCTTGGCGCGTTTTCAAAAACGCAATGCCATGGCGAAAATTCTACCACTATTTCAAAGTGAAACTTAATTAGTGACCAATGAAAAGGCTAAAACAAAAGAGTAATTAATGAGCATGCGGGAAAAAGCCCTTCAAATTCGCGAGTTGGCGAAGAAGGGGACCTAAACAGCAATTTAACCTTAATAATGCAATAATACGTTAATCAATATGCTTGACTGTATTACGAAAACAATCTTTCCAAAGCACGGTAAAATAAGAGATCCCAAAACTAAATTCTTTTATAAAGATAATTAAGACCTATAATTAAATATTACCTAAAAGTTACATTTCATTTAAAATGCTAAATTCAAATACTGAATCTTTATGTACTAAAAATCTCTAAAATAATCTCCGAAAGGGTAGTTTTTTGCAACAACTGCCGTATAATCCTTATGGCGCATTTTTGATTTTAGAGAGAATGTTTTGAGCGAGTTTATCTAAATTTCTTATTACGTTTGGTTTGTTTGTCACTCAACTGTCATTTTTTTCACACTAAAGTTAATTAGACTGGAACCTACGATTTAAAGTGGATTTCGAACCACTACAAGCATCCAAACCCAAGGTGGGATTTAAACCCGGGAATTGTTGAACAGCTTTTTACTCAGAAAGATAAAAAATATTACGGGTATTCTATGTACAATATTCAATTTTTGAAAAAAAAAATCTTGTTTATATGTATCAATTACATCACTTAGGCGATATTTTTTAATCGCCAATACATTTTAAAATACACCAACACAGTTATAAGGCTGCTATGTCTATCTTTCTATTTTTCTTAAGTTATGCCCCAAAATTATATTAATATCAATCCCGTGGGGTGATTCAGTACTTTTAAAAGTCAGGGCTAAAGCTTGTCAACCAGTTACACCATGTTTCAAACAATTTCATGCTAGTTTGTTTACAGGGGAAAATGCCTAATTCATGTATATACAAAATAACTAATGTTTCACTGGGAAAATAACAAACATGGTTGAATTGTATATTAAGTTGTGAAATATCACCTTCAAAAATTGACAGACAATTAATTGTAGTCACGTTCCTATAAAAGATATAAGTGAATTTTTTTTATTCAGATTTTAAACGTCAACACAACTTGTACGAAGAAAAAATTATCAGATGGTTTTCAGACAATGATGTTTTTATCAAATATTATTTAGTAATATTTAATTATTGTCGAATAACAATTAATAAAAATATTATAGAATTTTTTAATGATATTTATCTTAATTAAAAAAATTCAGTAACTTTTTAATAAATATACATACACAAAAAAAAAAAAAAAATACTAAATGTAGGTATAGATGGTTCTTTGTTTTTAGTTATTTCCAATTTAATCATAATTATAGACTATTTTAGTCATATTATTTAGATTTTAATGAAACAGGCAAACAAGCTATAATTACTTTATTGTGCTTTTCAGAGCTGAAGGTTCGATGCCTGTCACTGTTGAACAATGGGAGGTATGTATTACGTTTCTGAATGCATATCTGTCAATATAGGCGCTTAAATGTTTCCAAATTTCTTCTCTTGTTATACTTGAATATGGTCCATTATTTATGTCTACACAATAATACAAGGTGTTTTTTTAATTAACCTGCAACTTTAAAATGAAATAACTTTGCAGAAACTCATAATCAGCTAATTAATGTAGTGGCAGATGATATCAAAGGAAACTATCACGTTGGTTTCACGTCATTACGAAAATGTCTCCCTAAGTAAGATTTTTCAACCGAAGACCGTATATTCGTTGTAAAATTTGTATTCATGTGATAAAAATACAACACTATTGTTTGCGAAGTAAGCTGCAACGTAGAAAAACTGACCTAAGCCTTCTAGAATAAAGATAATTGATCTTATAAGAAAATTTGAAATGTTTGGTTACATGGCGGATGAATGATCTGAAGGGAAAAGCAGGAGCAAAGGTGACTGTTAGAACAGAAGAAGTGATTGATGCAGCAAGAGATGTCATAGCAGATGATCCAAGCACCATTAACAGTATGTTTGCAATCCGAGTCATTGCTTATCAATACCGGAACAGCAATCCTGGTGCACTGCATTGGCCACCTTATTCACCGGGTATGAATCTGTGCTATTTTCATCTCTGGGGTCCATGAATGACTTGCACAAGAAGAAGCCGATAAAATCTCAATAACCACAAAATATCCACTACTATTATATTTAAAAAAATATCATTTACAAGCATTAAAAGAGAAGCACTTGAACAAGTAATTAATAACTTTGTGACTAAGTGGCGCTATTATATCATCTCTGACTGCTCTCACTTTGAAATCCTTGTGCGAGCTTTTCCGACATTCTTTTCAATAAAAATAAAAAAAATTGCTGTGCCTTTCTACAACGATTTTTAATTTTGCAAACTCCTAGTATCCGGGCATTTGAAACAACTAAAATATTCTGTTTTTGCAAAAGAATATGGAGGCTAACTCAATCTATTTAAAAAAAATAATATTTCAAAGCAATCTCATCATGGTCCAAAACAGCCAGATTTGACTGTACAAAATTTATAGGGATTGATTATCGCTCAATGATGATATTTTGCCTACGAAGGCTATAAAATTGAAAAAACAAATCCGGTTCGCTTATTCAATAATAGAAACATTGTAAATCAACTATATTATATTTCAAAGCTACCAATTTTTACTCTATTAAAGTTGTAGGGAATCAAATCTAAAAATTAGAAAAGCAGCCCATATAACTTCTCTTCTATCTCTCTAATCTAAATTTGTTAATCTTTTAAAATCTAGACTTAACTCCTGGTAATTTTATTCGAGTCAGTTGTAATTGCTTTGGAATATGACCTGATTGTTTTACTATTTTAGTAGTAATAAAACCAGAAGTATTTCTAAAACAATCACGTCAATTTCCAAAGCAACTAAAATTGACTCCAGTAAAATTTACCAGGATTTAAATATGGAGACTAGGGAGGTTAACTAATTGGTTTCTTCAATAAAAGCAACATTCCAAAGCTATCAGGTTTGACTCTGAAAAATGTGTAAGAAATCTAATCTAAATATGATGACCAACACCAAATTCATTTTTTAAATAAACTAATTTAAACACTGTGGCACAACAGTCCATCTGGGAGCAATGCCTACAGTGCTCATAATTTTCTTGATTGAAGGCTCTGTGTTGCGAAGCATATGTCACGGTTAGGTGGTCAGCCTAACGCGAAGCACCCCAGTGCTTGGATCCCAAGTAATTGCATCCTCCGAGGAACACTTAACAACTAAAGCAGATGCTGATCGGGGAATGTGCTCTCTTACGTCAAAAATTGTTGGATAATCTTATGCAGATACGGAAAGATGATGTGCAGCAACCATTACAGTAAAACGAGGGCATATATCATACTAAGGAACATGTGCTTGTTGTTCTTCCATTTGCCACATACTATAACAGATTTAGAAAAAGTGGCACACCTCTATGCTCTTGTCGTAAATAAAGAATACCGAAACAGTTTTTAAAAGAATGTCCAAGTACCATGTTAGATACCCTCAAATATCATACTATATGCAATCAAAAATTAGGTACCCCATCAACCTACCATTTACCTAGCACCTCAAATTTTGTACCAGTCACAAACCATCAATAAATCGAATTGCCCAAATCCTGACGCCTATGGACTTAAAAGTTTGCTCCTTTTGCCACAATTCAATCACTGTCAAGAAATTGTCGACAGTCCACATTGAATATAATACGAAAACTTTAATAAACATTCATAGTTAAATATAACACAGTTTCTGCAGAAGTTACATTATTACATCTCATTAACTAAGAAACAACCGTAAGGCATTTATTATTAGAATGCATTAGGAGAAAACGGGAGAAACAACGGAATAAAAAAAAGGCATTGTTGCCAACAAGAGACTGTCATCACAACCACCACAACTTTATGTTTCTACAGTTAGGTTGAACATAAAGAGCAACAGTTAGTTGAGGAGGATACGCATATGCTTGTTAACCATAGGTACATTCCAAACACCTCCCTTCTGGGTCCACGATTGTTCTTCTCGGATAATCATATATAAAGAAACTACGAGTTCAGTAAAACCTTTCTTGTTGGATTTCATACTGTATGCATTGTATTCTCAATTGTACTCGACTAAGCTTTCATCGAACACTCTACTGTGCTCATTTCTGAATTTCATGCCTCTCAGATGATTTGTCGAAGAGTTATGGCAAAAAACAACTGTTGCTTAAGTTTTGCACACCAGTGTAGGAAGAAGACAGTTTGAATTGTAAGCATTTGTAAGGATTCGCTATATGTAAGCTCTTGCTGTGGTGGGGAACAGGGAACAGCTGTATTCGTTAGAAAACAAGATATGTTCCCATTGATCAACAGTTCACTTTCACATATTTTTTACTCGTGATTTTCAATTCACATCTGATGAACCGATGCACCAAACATACGGACATCGGTAACTATAGTGGCACATTAGAATAAGCCCTTTTGTACATTGGAGTTCTAACTGGACTCATTTTAACTACACCGGAAACGACTCTAAGCAAACGATACCATCACACGAACGTATCCAGTCGATGGCTGACTGACAAGCGTTCTTAACTCCTAAGCTGTTCGTCCCTGTTTTGAATATTTTTGTTTGGTTCGGGTTTAGATGTTCCTTTCTCTCTTTCCTTGTTCTTTCTTGTGATATGATGAATGAATGTAGCCCACCCTATAAGCAGGTTTGTGGTGGAGTGACTAGGTTCACATGAGCCAACAGGTTAACAATAAATGTGTAGCAGTTTCCAGCCTTGTTATGCCGAAGGATTAATCACATATTTGTAACACCAATAAAATAATTACATATTTGTAACATCAAATTACACATATTTTACGTACTGATAAATGTAGAATCAATTCCAATTTTCCCTCGATGTTCTCATATATTACAATAATTTTCCGGTTGCTACTTTCTGTTATCGTAAAAATCAACCAACCGCCCTATAATTTCTAGCCATGGTCAAGAGATGAGGTCAACACACGAGCAGGCAATCTCCTTTATAAACATTTTTTGTGCGCATACTATCGGGGAAGCATTAGAATCCTCAAAAACTTTAATTGTATTAAACCGTTCAACACAATAGAATTCTTCAGGTTCGGGGTCCAATGGTTAGCTTTCTGTACTTATTTTCAACAGTTCGTGGGTACGGATCCCACCTTGAGCTTGGATATTTGCAGTGGTTCGGGATCCGCTTCAAAGTATAGGTTCCGGTCTGATAGCCTTTGTATTGAAAAATTATTGTTATGAGACGAACAAACTAAACCCTTCTTAAGGTTCAGATATCAAACCCGTTATTTCCAAACGTTATAGTTTCTTTGAATTTCTAAAATTTCAGATTTAGTTTTCATTGCCTCCAGGGAGAACTTTTTATAAATAGTAGGCTTTTTTCATATGTCCCAACTAAGAGAACTCCCAAGCATCTACTCCGAGAGACATGCATGCATGGAAACGCAGCATCCCTCTTCCGTTATTCAACAGATTCTGGGATCCAACTCATAACATTTCGCTCTGTAGAACAGCGTCTTACCATTACATCATGGTGAGCCCTTTGCTTATTAATGGTAAAAAAATTCTAGTCATAAATTTTAATTCTTAATGCCGGTAAATGAACTCAACTATAAATTGATTTTCAGCTACTTTTTCAATCCATTCTTATATTCTGTTACTTAAATTTACATCACTTTTCAATTGAAATTTCAGTTGAAAAATCTTTCGTAAAATTTTTATGCAATTTATTTATGAATAGAGAGGAAGATATTTACGTGAATTATAAAATATATGGCACATTTATTATGCTCTTACATGCATTTAATTCCAGAATAATCTCCCATTTGAATATTTCATCATACATCAGGATGTTTCCACAAAAGATTGTCCAAATCCCACTCGTTAGGGTCTGCCGTCCAAAAGTAAACAAAAATCTCCGCCTGTCGGGGGACTCATCCCTCTGGGATCACCGCAGACACGGACTCATCTTTGTGGGGGCCTCCTTCAAAAATTCGGATTCTTCGGGAAAACTCGTTTTGAAAGTCCGGAACCAAGCCCGAGGGAGAGACTTCCTAGGCGCAACTGTACTTTCCCACGCAGGTGAGGCATTCCACAGGTGTGGCCCCCCAGGTCAGACCTCCCCCACCTCCGCGTGCCGCTCAGGATGCTGCACTTTCGCTCTCAAGGACTTTCCCCCGACTCACCACTTCCATGAATCGATTATTTTTTTTCTTATTTACTTGTTTTATTTATTTTTTTCATCTCGTTAGAATGGGCATTCGAAAATATGATTCAAGAGACACATTTTTTTTAACTGTCTGAAAACGGCTGAAGAAATTCTGTCACGACTCGCAATTGGCAATGACTTTTAAATGAAAAAATTTTGATTTTCGAGGTTTTTTTTTAATTGTTTAACAAAAATGGAGACTTTTGAATATCAGTCATTTTTATACTATACTCCTATTTTTTCCTTTATATATGTAATTTAAAGATATTAAAAATTATTCGTTTACGAAATCATTAATTACAAATAAAAAGAAAAAAAAATTAAGAATATAAAATACGCTATTTCGATTGCTTAACTGCAACTAGAAATAAAAAAATTTTGGTTGGGAAGTAGCGGTTTCGATACCTGACGCAACTGAAAACAGACACTCTGATAGATCCTATGCACGTTACAAAAATATTCTGTATTGTTCATGTCCTTCTGTTGGTATGAAATAAAATATATACTACAAAAACAGTAAGTTTATTATTTTTTACTCATATAATAGAAAAATAATTTTTACTTATATAATTTATAATTAAACATTTCTAAAATATGAGGCACACTGGTTGAGAATCACTGCTCTAGACCATTGCACCAGATATTACGCCAGTAATCCACTCAATAAGTCTAGATTGGATTGCTGTGTGTGTGATCTCGTTGTGTCGTCACACACACGTGGTATTAAAAATCAAGGAAAGAGTGCGATACCTGGCGGAAGATAATGCTTCTCCAGTTAGGCACAGTCGAGCTTGCCCATCCATATTAATAATAGTTTAAAAGACATTGCAGATGATGAATGAATGGCAACTACATAAATGAACGTTGTGCCTTCAGTCCGGAGTCACCTGATCGTCAACTGATGACATATTTCTAAGTAACTGGAACCACAACAACTTTCACAGACACTACAAGTGTTGATATCTATACTATAAGTGCAGACCTCTCGTGCATTTGTTGCCAACAGCATCCGAATCACTGACTGCGCCGTCTGTAATCCACTGCTGTCGAAACTACAAAGCTAATATATTCTTTTCTGCCAGCTCTTTCATTTATTTGACAAATCCGCTTCTCTAAAACATGTGATGCTACATCCTTCAAAAAGAGCCCTCAGTGGCCTAGCTAGTTAGGGCGTCTTTCTCGTAACCGGAAGGTTGTGAGTTTGAATCCCAGCTTAACCAATGATCCATCGTGTTCACTCATATCGGCTGAGGGCACGTTCAATACGTTGCGATCACAATATCCTAAAAGTAAAATCCTACTTCTCAGGGTGGCAGGTCAAGTATTTTGAAGCCTTCTCCTTCTAAATTACAAAGACTCTCACCTGGTTGCTTCCATCTAACTGGTAAAACTCAGGGCTAGGTACAGGGAAACATGCTGATGCTACATCTTTCGAAGTCTGAAAACTGTTTTTGACTCTGTTCGCACCCGTACCAGGTCGAAAGAAACAAACAAAAGAACTCATTAAATCTAGTTAGAATATGAATTAGTATATCTCGCAGAACAATGCAAATTTTACTTTATCCAAAGACTACCACTTCAATTACCCATGCAACAGATTTGAAGAGTCTAATTTTTTTTTTTCTTTTGGGCAAGCATTGGCAGCAACATTGTGTAATAATCCAAAATCTGGTTTTGTTTAAATTTATGAGTCAAAGTATAAACTCAATTTTAAAATGATCGTTTACTTTTGACTTTTAAATTTAATCCTTATTTAATAACTTGAAATCTCTTCAGATATTTGATCTTTTCCTTTCAAATTTTTCACAGCATTTGATTGAATGATAATTTTAGTCGGAAATCAGTAATTCTAGTTAGTTTGGTTCTTGTGACACTAAAATAGTTGCTATTACAGTTTTAAATGAGCCGTTTAAGCACATCTCAACAAGCATCACTTTTTCTTCTTTCTTTAACCAATAATGTCACCCATTATGACAGCAAAATCATTGCAGAATGGTCTGTCATGTACACTTGGTTTGAAATACAATGTATATGCGTTTATAGCCAGTTTCACTCTTTTTTTTTTTTTTTCTTTACCTTTTATGCTTAAGAAATGTGATAATAAAATTATTTATCATATCTTCATTCAACTGAACATCGAAGAATTAAAAATTCACATGTATGAACATACAACTCCATGGACTTTCAGCTTTCAAACTTTTAGTGTTTACAAGAAAAATGGATCTACGCTTAAATATGATGTAACAAAAATTTACTTTTTAAACATTTTGCAAATAATTAAATTCTAAAAATTTGTCTCTCGGCAAAACAAAAATTACATAAATTCTAATTTGTTTATCTACTTGTAGTTACTTTAAGTGTTAATATTTATATATTAATATTCCCATAAATACACTCAATTTATTCATATTATAAGCAATTTTAATTTAAATAAACACTGTTATGCTGTTCATTTCACCAGGATTATGGAGTAATCCTAATGAAGTAAATAGAAGTATTGATTTCCTCGAATGATTTGCAATGCAATTTGCACAATACTTTATGTATTATGGAAAGTTTAACAACAGAGTAGTTAAAAAAAAAAAAAAAAAAAAAAAAAAAAAAAAAAAAAAAAGCTTTTATTTTGCATTGAAGATATGATTGGTATGATTGAAAATGTGTTATTTAAATGACTTTGCAAGTTTGAGAAAGTAGTCTAGGGATATTCAAGTAAGAGCAATATTACCACTTACATTTCTAGCTGAAAAATATTTATTATACACCGTATTATCCAAAAGACCCTTTTTTACCAATAAAAGAAAAAAAAAAAAAAAAACGCATAATCCGAAGCGGTGTATAATCAGCGACAATTTTTTTTCCGGTAAACACAAAATAAAAAAAAAATGCATAGTAGGTTAAAAATATAATAAATTGTACAGTAAAAAACATTTATGAAAAAAGTTTTCTTGGATCCACCTTATCATAAAAGTACGATAAACTGAGATGAAAACATGACATTGATCAAGAGCTATAATTCAAAAAAGAGAGAGAGATCCTAGTAAAATTTATTGATCTGTAGTTTCTAATAACTTTTAAAACGAGGTTAGACATATTTTAAGAACTAAATATAGTTGCTTCATTAAAAATTAAATGAAAGAAATGGATTATTTTTTAAACTGCGTATTGCATACATTATATTTTGCTCTGTGCATGCTTTGTTTCTTACATTACATTAATATTTATTGCCATTTTTATTTGCTATAGCTTTTAATTGAAAATTTGCTGTGTAACTTAATTGTTTTCGCTTCCATATGACGATATATGAATTTGAATATTTTCAGAACGAAACATCTCATATCAAGACAAAATGCAAAGTGACGTTAGCAAATTCCAACTGTAATATCTTTCCGAGGAACTGAATTCGTTCTTGAGAACGTAATTGGACAAAGCTGATTATAGCTGAAATAAGTCATGTTGTGGCGCCACCTGTTATTTTTTTTATGAAACAAACAGTATTTGCTTTTCTAATGGAGAATGTTTATTGGATTATCTGTGGAAGCTTATAATTTGCACAACGAAATTTGGAACTTTTTTAATACATAGCCTGCAGATTATATACAGAAAAATATGGTATACTGAAAAATATTTTTTATTATATACTTGATATAAAGGCTTAACGTATGAAATTAAAGCCTATTAATATAGTGGTGAAAAAAATATTCATATGCTCATTCTCTTCATGCAAAAATTAAAATCTCGTGAAAATTACCAATTACAATTGCAGAAATACTATATGCTCCTCCCTATAAGGACAAAATTTATTTCCTTCAAAGATGGAATTTTCTAGATTCCTATCCATGCAGAAATTGCCCAATTGTGATTTGACAAATGCAAGGATGAAATTAAACATTTACTTGGGCATGCAATTCCCCGACCTAGATAGATATGTGATGGTCTGTTATAGAGAGTTCTATATGAAATTAATATTCTCCACTAGAACTTATACAACATTTCTATGAATAATAGTACAATATTCCGCTAAACACCGTTCTGCACTTGTATAAATAGATTACTAGAAGATTCCATACTGCATTACATGCCAAAAGCAGTCCTACACCATACTAATAAAGGATTCTTAATAAATCTAAGCTGTTTTTATTATTTTGATAACCATATGTATATAAAATTATCGTCTGATTTGATTGGTTTATTGCTCTATAGTCAGATTTTGCACATACAAAGACTGTAACCAACTGCTTAAAGAGCATCTCATGCCACTGTAAACATTCTCAACTAAGGTAAGAGTCAAACACACCAACTTTTGTAATGAAGGCCAGATAGCTAACCACAAAACTACCAGTCGAACTCCAAGAAATTTTTCATAAAAAAATTTTATTTCTATAAATACATAAAGTTATAATCTATTATTAGTACAATGCTATCGAAATTATAAAAATATTAGCTTTTATATTTACAAACTTAGTTTTGGGGATTTGATATTTTTAAAAATTACTGAATAAATAATAATAATTGTCTATTGTTCTATAAAAAATATGTATAGAATTTTTTTCCAGAATAAAATAGTAAATATTAAAAACGAAAATGCAAAATAACTAATGCAATTCAATAATAATTTTGAAGCTTACCAAAACACGCAAAGCTTTAGTAAACTTACCAAAGCTGAATTGAAATAGGTAAGCATTAATTTAAAGAAAGAATGCTCAATTTGAAAAAAAATTTTCTTTTAATAAATTTAGAAGCGTAAAAATTATATTCATTTAAATAAGTATAATGAACAGGAATTTAAAATTTATAAGTGAGTATTCAACACCAAAATTAAAATTAAATATTTATAATATAAGCAATAAATAAGATTAAATTCATTTCATAACATATGCTAATTGTGTTGGAAAATAATTATATAATTCTTCTGACACTTTCATCTTTAAATTCTCCATATAAATTTTTATAAAATTAAATATTTATAATATAAGCAACAAATAAGATTAAATTCATTTCATAACATATGCTAATTGTGTTGAAAAATAATTATATAATTCTTCTGCCACTTTCATCTTTAAATTCTCCATATAAAAACATTTTTAAATGGATAATCATACAAAGTATCCACATTAGTAACAGAAAAATTCTAATTATCTCAAAGACAAGATGAAAAGAACAAGAATTGAAACTAATTTGCTATTTAATCTTGAACTGAAGATATTTAAATTTGGTACAAACAAAATTAAATCTTGTACAGAAAATAAAAATTTAAATCTAAAAATAACAACATAAAAAATAAAGATACACCATTATTGCAAATTTATATCACAAAAATGTCCCATCTAGCCCAAATTTATAATTTTACTACAATTTCAATGACAATCAAATATATAATGAATTTTAAAAATGAAAAATTCAATAGTACCTTAAATCATTAACCCAAAATCAAGAAACCATACATACTAAACACAAATGATACCTTTCACTCATCTTACCAAGACAAAAATTCATTCATCTTAAACTTAAGCATTTACAAAAATAGATCTAGAATGAATCAAATTTAAAACACAGAATGAATTTACATTATACTTTAAATCTAGGATTAGAATTATCAACTTTTAAGGAGAAACTTAAAATATATGTGTAAAAATATCAACAATATTTCATATATTTTTTATAATTTTCTCCTAGTAGAATTCATTTTTTATTTTTTAGTTTCCATAACATTGCATTTGACAATTATGCCTTTCTAAATCAATAAACACACCTATTTGGAAATGAATATATATTGAATAAAGAAAAAAATAGTTAAAATTGCAATAAAGGTAATATTTTATTAATTTCTTTGGTCATTAATAAATAATATCACACCATATCATTTATTTTTATAAAACAGGTAGTATATTTGATATCTAAATAATATAAAACATTTCTCTGAAATCAATTTACGACAAAATATAGAACATTTTACGTCAATCTAATAGGACTTAAATATTTAAAATTGTTTACAATAAGTATTTTCTTATAAACAACATTCATTATAAAAATTTTATTTGACAGTCATCAATACCAAATTCCTTTGAAATGCAGAGTCCCCAACCAAATTCCTGTTTATAACACATTTTTCATTGAAGAAACACGTTCAATTGGGAAGATGTTTGTAGTAGCACTTTCAAACTAGGCATGAATCCACTGATTTCACTAAAATTTGCATTCGCAACTATCTGACCATGAATTCCTAAAGCACTTGCATAATCACTCTGCAATATTGCCTGTACTATCTGGTGAAGTCCTTGTGTAACAGTATGAGAAAGCTGTAAATAAATATTCTATGTGAATAATATAGCTGAAATAGTACACATTCTATCACTTTGTTTAAGATTTACATGCTTGTGTTTAAGAAAATTGATATTAAAAATATTAATATGACAAAATTTCTTTTCAGTTAAAATTATAAAGTAAGACATGAATTAATAAAAAATGGCATAAATTAATAAAATTTTGAGTTATATGTTACTAAAGATATAAAAATAAAGTAATATATATATAAATCATAAAGTATTCAAGCTATTTCATTCCCTATATTTATTTCACTATTTTAAAAAGAAAAGAATATGATATCTCATATAATAAATGTCATTTAAAGTTTAAAAAATATTTAAAACTATAAAAATAAATAATTTTTGGTTTCTTTATTAAATGATTCAACAAAATGCAAAATATAGATTAAAATTTTGTTTTTTTAAATTTTCTGAATTTAAGTACAGTACTTTTCACAAAAAAATTTGTAAGCTATAAACAAAAGCAAAATAATTTTTTATACATAAGTTGTACAACTGAAGAAACAAAATTTTCTTAAATTAAAAGTAGCTGAAAACAGTAATAAAATTCATTAAATTTAATATTCGAAAGTAAATGAAAGTTTTTCACATTAAAATTGTATTAAGAAAACAAAAATTTCTGTCACAATTTTATTATAGGTTATCAGTTTTACTTAAAGTTTATGATTTCATGAGTTAATGATATTTCTCAACTCTAATTACAAATATGTTCATAGAAAATTTATTCTTTTATTTAATAATAGCTTTAGAACTAAATTGTTAGGAAATTTATAAGCTGTTATACTTGACTATGCAATCCAGAAACTCCAAGATTTAGTTTATTTCATGGAAAAATCATTGATACTTAAAAAACGGCAATGCTATATATACACAAAGGTGACTTGTAGTTCCAAATTTGGATTTACAGCAAATATTGTTTAAAAAACTACATTTAAGCATCTTAATTCCACACAAAACAAAAATCCTTTTAATCAAATAGTATTATTTATCAAAATTCGATACAACAAAATAATGATTAAGAAAAACTTGAAATCCAGATTTTTATCATATAGGTTGAACTTAATAGTCATAGCATGAAATAAAATTTGATAAATTAAGAAAGATTAAATATTTATTCTTACAGTATTGTCTCTCAGTTTATCATACAAATTTTCTAGTTTCTTAGCAACATCATCCAACTTTCGCCTTGTTTGCTAGAATAAAAATTATCGTAAAATTAAATAATTCTAACATGAGAATTACCGTTAACATCGAGTTATTCATTTAACGAACTTATAAACTTACAGGATTTGTCGCTACTTGCTGGCACTGTCGTCTAAGATCTTCAAAAATATCTTGCAGAACTTGATGCTCTGGTGGTATTGGACCCTTTTCCCTGGGTTGTTCCGGTACATTGGTTGGTAGCTGTAATAAAAATAATGAATAAAATATTTTTTATTACATTTAATGTAATTTAATAATTTAAATAAAAAAAATTCAAATACTTGTTTTGGTTCCTCTGGTACAGCACTGGGAATGAGTGGAGCTGGGCTCATCATAGTGCCTGGAGCTTGAGGGGGATATGATGGCACAAAGTAGCCACCAGGAGTGGAGCTTGGTTGATTTAATCCTTGAGGTGGTAACTGAGGTTCGGGCATTGGAACATTAGGGAAAGGTGTGGTAAGTGGAACTACAGGTTCACTATTTGATGTGATTGGCTGAAACAAATAAATTGAAATAAGTAAATGAAAATTAAGTTATTATAATAAGTAAGGAATAACCACCAAATTCAATTCACAGACTAACAACAATCCTCAGATATAATAATCTTTTCAAAAAAATTATTGAACAAAAGTGATGTTTTTCCTCCTTACAAACAGTTTTGATTTTATTTATGTTCGAATTAATAACTACTTTTTTTTAAATAAAAATGAAATTTGAATTTATTTCATTTAAATACATGGCAAAATTTATTTGCATCATTAGCCTATGATCACTTTATACCTACAAGGGCTAATATGACTCGAATTTACCATCAAAATGGACTCTAAAACACTGCAAATATCCACATCCAAGGTGGAAATCGAAACATTTTCACGATTCAGCACAAACAGGCAAAAGTTGCAATATGAAATATTAATGTTTTTTCATAATGTTGATACAATGGAAGAAAAAATATCTATTCTTTATTACACAATAGATATTTGTCATGCATAATTTAAAAAAACTCCAAAAGTTACTACATTCATAAAACTTTTCTTAAGACATATTTGATTCAAATAAAACTATTTTAATTTGTTTCAATTGTAGAAATTTCAAATCTCCCTTGAGAAAAGAAAAATCATACATTGCAATCAAATTAACGAAAAATATCAAGGAAATATAAAAGGTACTCTATCAGCTTGAAATAATGTTTTTTTCATTCTAAAACAAATATCTTCTCGATAATTCTTCTAATTGCTTAATACACACCTTTTCACAGACTATCGATTGCCCCAAAAGTAATCTATCCCATTTAAACTGAAACATTTCTTAAGACAACAGATATTTGCCATGATTTTTCCCAAAACAATCTATCAATTTCAAGTAAAAAATAAAGTTGTAATTACTTTGGCAGCAGGCTTTTTTATTAGAGGTGGATCATTCCATCCTGGCTTTACTTCTCCATAGCAACTAGGCAGAGGAGCTCTAGGATCAGTACTGGCTGGCATCACTGGCCCTGGATTGGAAACTGGAGCCTGAGGTTGTGATGCTAAAATGAAAAATTTTGTTACAATAAATAAAAATTATAAGAAAATTACAACTATTAAGAACACAAAAATATGTCCTGATTAAAATTTAAATAAAAATGCACTTTTCAAAAAAATAAAGCGACTTTTATGAGTATATTTGTGTCTTACTTTTCTATAATTTTAATAGACAAAAAATATGTGGCTACTCTCTAATCATGCATACCCAATACTTTTTTACAATAAAAATGTTCTACAAGAAACTGGCCATGTTATGAAACAATTAATCAGCGATATTAAATATTCCATAAAAATATAATAACACTTTCAGTATTTTATTTATTTATTTATTTCTTACTTAGGACCACGGTAGCTTAATTGTTTAGGGCATGAGCCTCGCAATCATCAGGTTGTGGATTCGATTTCTGGCCCATTAAAGACCGCCGTGTTCACTAATGGCAATTGGGACACAAAATAAATGCTGTGGTCACAACGTCCTTCATGTTTCTACACGCATTCCAAATAAATATCTTTCGCGGTGTTAGGAGCCAGCCTTTGGGTTTTCTCTGGCTCCCTATCTTTAAATAGGAAGACTCAGATGGTGCTACCATCTTTGAGCAAAAGTCCTATTTTCATCCTCATGAAAGAGTGCTCTGTTCAAAAACGGAAGACACTCTGACTCCATTTGCTCAGTCCCAGATGGACAGGCTTGGTTTTACCAAGTGTCATAAATAACAGCAGCAACAATTTTTTACTTACTTTTCATTTATTTAATTATTTTTTGTATATTACTTCTATGTTGAATACATTCAATTCAGTTTGATTCATTATTTTTACTTTATTTCTCATTTAAGAATTACAGCCAAAACTATTATAATGTGCTTAGATTTGTAACTGTAAAGAAGGACTGACAATTTGTCATTGAAGCAGTTGAAATTGATTGAAACAGAAACATCTGATGCTAAAACAATGACAATATTTGCATGAGAAATTTAGAAATTACATTATAATCCATCAAAACATAGAATGCCTTACATGATTAATTATTTAAATGCATATTTACCAGGTGTGTATGAACTATATTGCTGCTGTGGCTGATACAAAGGTGCTCCAGAATTAGGTGGATATGCAAAGCTCCCAGCATTGCTATATTAAGATATAACTATTTATCAAATAAACATTTCAAATAGTTATTAAAATACACAATAAAAAATTGCTTTACAAGTATTTAAAATCCAACTAAACTAAGAAAAATCAGATTGTTGGCAAAAGATAATATAAATATAAAAAGTATATATTTTAAATTTTACATCCATAAATTTTGTATCCAAAGGAATAACTCACAGCATAATTTTGATAATTGTAAAAAATATAACTCCCTTTCAAACATGTGTAAAATTTGTCGTAAATAAACCAGGTCTTGATTTATAAATACAAATAAGATCTTTTAATAAGACCACATGAATACCTATAAAGGCACAGAAAATTATTTTTAAGTGCAATATGAAAACATTCAAAATGAAAAATCTTAATTAAAACCAAAAACATGCTTAGCTAAATATTTCAACATGAGCTGATTGTAATAAAATAAATATAGAAAATTAGGATTATATTACTACAAAGAATCATATGATAAGAAAATAATCTTCCAGAAAATAAATAAAAATTTAAAATTCTACTTTTACTTATTCTTTCCTTTATATGCTTAGTTCTTTATTTATAAACTTTAATTATTCATAAGCAGCTTATTAATTGTCAATTTAATAACCTTTCTCACTACTATATCACTTTGCAATTCAATGTAGCTATTAACTTTATAAAAAAAATTCACCTCGGTTCTGGTTGAGGAGGAGTATAGTAACTGCTAGTATTCTGTGTAGGAAAAGAATTCATTTGAGGTGGAGAAGCTGAGAATGGCTGTGGTTGAAAATATTGTTGGGAAGAGTATGCATTTTCAGAGTACACTGATGGATCATGAAGATGTCGAGGATATCTCTGAGACAAATGATGAGGTCCTCCTGAATCTGAAAATAGTTAAAATACCAAAATTAATTAATGTTAAAAAATAATTTGTCAAAGTTGTAAATAGAAACGATTCTTGAAAAAAAGAAATACCTTTTAAAAGGATCATCCTGTAAAAATTCATTTACAGTGAATAAAATTTTGATTGCTATTTAAAAAACATTTCAGTTTCAAATATATAGATTAAAAATTATTAAACTGTACATGATAAAAGGAAATGACAGCAAATAAATTAATATTTTAATTATTTTCATGCAAGGCACAAACATTTGCATGCAAAAAAAAAAAAAAAAATAATAAATAAATAAATAAATAAAAAAATCCTATAAATCAAGCAAAGATGCATCTTTAAAAAGGTTTGCAATCACTGAAATTCATTTCCAAAGGTTAATATAAAAGAAAGAATACAATTAAATTACTTGTAACCTCAGAAAAAAACTGTTTTCTTAAAATATGAATTGAATTTTTAAATAGAATAACTAAAAATATAATATGGGTGATAAAAATTTATTACCCATCAAAATTTAAAATGCAAGTTAAAGATGGGAATTTTCAACAATTGTCTTAATATTTCTAGTTACACACTATTCAATGACAAATTATTCCAATGTTTTATCTGTACTTACAATAGTTAATTTTAAATTTGAAAAAACATCCAGTTTTACTAATCTTGATTTAATTACTAATACTTATATTATCTCCCAGGAAGTTAATTAAAGAATTAAGCATTTACTTTGTCGGACTTTCGCAACTGATTGAGGAGGTTCAGGAGGTGGAGATGCCACAGAGCTTGCTGGTGACAAAATTCCAGGCATAACACCAGGAGGTGGTGGAGCAGCTGATGCCATTGAAGTCTGAGGAGGTTGGTATTGAGCATGTGTCACCACATTAGATGTTTGATATGAGAAGTTGTTGGTTACAGGTTGGGGAACATTTCCATAAGGGAACTAAAAATAAAATCATAACAATTTAGAAATAGATACTAAGACAATCTACATTAAAGAAAAAATGTCAAGAGCTTTAATTCTGACAAATTCAAAGATTTAATCTGATGTATTTGAATTCTTTATAAAACACATCAAAAATATGACTTTCTATCAATTAATGTTTTCTAATAAATTTCTTATCTTTTTCCATTACATGAAAATACTTAAAAATTCTAAACACAATTTGTTTTGTTTTATTTAATACATGCTGAAAAAAATATATGAGCAGTAATTTAGGTAATATAGAGTTTCAATAATTTAGATAATATAAAACTTTGTATTTCCTTTACTTAATAAATGCTTCAAAATTTGACAAATATATATGCATATATGTACACATGTTTGTATGTTTACATGTACACACATATATATATAAGTGAGTGTACATTAGAACACAATACCAATGTATCAATTACTTATACAACTTTTGTAAAGATACATTAATTTAAATAATATTTAAATGTAATCAAAATGATATACATACATAAAATAATGTAAACATATGCATGTAATAAAAATTGTTACAGGATTAAACGAAATTAATAAATATAGAAACCCCTATATATATTTTAAAATAAAATTAAAGAAAATTTTAAATTTTTCGAGTTTCACATGCTATTTTTTTTAACTAACTTTTCAAAGCTAAATCATTGGCTTGGTGAATAAATTTATTTAGCCTGCCTGAATTAAAATATATATATCAATATGAACAAAATATTAGTTTCTGAAAAACAATGCTAACAATAAAATGAAATTTCTACATCAGAAGCATGTTTTACCATATAAAAAATTCATGATAAATAACTTTATATAATATTCTCATAAACAACATATAATGATGTCTATACATTTAAAATTTCCATACATACATAATATATAGAATATATATACCTGATTCTGTGGAGTATGAGTAAGAGAATGCCTTTGGCTATGCATTTGGTTTGATACAGGTTGCTGTGAATACTTTTGTTGGACATCATGAACATGGGACTGAGATATAGAACTGGAACGTCGAACATCAACTCGTTGAAATGGAAAGTGTGGTGATCGATGGCCTAAAGCTTGATAAATTCTATCCCTTAAAATTGCTAAAGTTTTCTGTGATAAATGAAAAATTTCCACATAAAAATTTTATTAAAAAATACAAATGTAAAACAAAAATAAGAGTTATAAATCAAATCAATTTTTCCAAATCAAATTTATAATTAACAATCACCAAATCACTTTTACAAATTTTTAAATTTATAAAAATATGTGTTAAAATTTTTACTTTCAAAATTTCTTTATTGGTTTAATTGAAAATAGAAATAAATGGATTAATGATACTTTTCACAATGTTGCGTAAAGTAAATTAAAAAAATCAAAATCATTTCATGAATTCAATTTTCATGCAAACATTAAAAAGAAAAAGAATTTTTGTTTACTTTTTTAATTTGCTATTTGATTTCTCAATTCATTGAAATGAACTAAATAAAACACACACAAATGAATAATTTTTTTAATAGAAATGCTATGCCTTTTCAAATATGAAAAAATCTTACTGCAATTTTAAGATACATAGATAAAATATTTAGGAAAGATCAAATTTAAACTTATTTATACTTTTATTTTAAACAAAAATTTAAATATTGCCAGAGGAAAAAATTAATAGTATAATTTTTAAAGCAATTTTATTTGCTCATCAATATTTTAAAGCATAACCAATGTTCTAAAGTGTCACTGATAACTAGTAATAATAACAGCACATTGATAAAATGTTTTATCAAAACTTTTGTTAAAAGAGGAGTTTAACAAAACATTCCTTTTTAAAAATTATAAAATAACAGCTTTAAAACAATTTAGATCAAATGATTTTAGTAGTTTTTTCATAAAAATGCATAAGAAGTATATTATAACCACTTTTGGAACTGATATGAAAACTTATATTTTAAAAATAAATAACTCATTTTAGACTTACTTCATTAGGATCAACAAGATAAGTTGAAGCACTATTTAAGCTACCTTGTGTTGCAAGTAGCTCAGCATATTGTCCTAAAAGAGAAGAAAGTACTCCTGTTTCAAGGGGAGGGGCTGCTCCAGACAGTTGCTCTACAGCTTTTCTCAAAATCATTACTTGCTCAATCAAACTCTGTGAAATAGAAATCAGTAGCTTAAATTTTTTATTTCTGCCAATTGTGACATAAAGATATTAATATTTTTGCCATAACACAAGATTATAATAATATATCTGTGCGTATGTTATTTTAGACATTAATACAGGAGGAGAAGGAAGATGAATAGGAGGTAGAACTTAAGTTTAGAATTCAATTAGAAAACAGAACTAAAAAAGAAAAAATATATTTTACAATCATAAAAATTAAATTATCATGTTTAATACTTTCTTAAACACACAATGAAAAAGAGTACTGAAAATTATTAAAGTGTACGCTCTTTTTTTGAAGTCAGATTAACATGTTATTTTTACATAGTATATTCCATAGAAATTGTTTGCTTTTATAGTATAAAAACATGTTTGGTATTAAATGTAATAAATATACCAGCATATTTGATTATAAAACATTTACAATAGTTATTTTAGAAAGAGTGCTTTTCAGTAACTAATCTTTACACCTAAGTTAATAAAAAATTGTGAAATTATGAAAATGATTAAATCCATTCACAAATAAAGGGTATTTTTTCATGAACTTTGAAAAATTCCTTAACAAAATATTTGTTTTACAATTTTCCTTTTTAGAGGGCAATGCTCTGAAATTAATGGAAAAAATCAAATAAAATTTTAAATTTCTGCAAATGTACAATGCTTCCTTGTATCATTATTATTGCTTAATTATCAAATGAAATCTACATCAACCAATTTATTTTTCTAAAATTATCTTAAACTAAAAAAAGTTAAATATATTTATTAATATTAATAGTTTCTGTGCTGTCAACATGTTCAAAATTTACAAATTTGGAAGTACAAATGTATCATACAGATATTAGTTTGTTGCTAAAAAGTCTTTTTTGCACATGAAGGGAGATTAGACAGGGACCTACAGTTTAAATTGGATGTTTGTTGGTTGGGTTTTATGGCGCAAGGGTACCTTAGACCTTAGTTGGGTTCTATAATATAGATGGAAGTAGCCATGTGGGAGTCTTTGGAATTCAGAAGTCGGGACAAAGCAGGAGATACTCCAATACTTGACCTACCAAACCCAGAGGTATCCTTTCACTTGGAGACATTGAGACTGCAAACTTATTTAACATGCCCCAGACACCATTAGTGAACATGACAGATCTTCGTTTAAGCTGGGATTCAAACTTACTACCATCCGATAACGGAAACGACCTGCCAACCAATTAAGTCACTGTTGCCTTTTACATGACCACAGTGGGATCTGAACCTACAAATTGTTGGACTAAAGACCAGAGCATTAATCGTTCAGCTGCCACCTACACAGTTAGTGCTCTGCATTCATCTAAATATTAAGTTTTTTTTCAATGATTCATAAGGAATTAAGCAGAAATAAAAACAATTTTGTTAGTAATTTCAGCTCTATTAACAACATCTCTGTGAAGTTTAAATATTAATTTCAGAATACTTTGATACTTTTTTAAAAATATATTTGATTGTTTGTATTATTTGGCAGTTAGTTTGTATTATTATTCAGCTTAAGTATACTAAACTGAATTTAATTTTACTAAGTTTTTTTTATTACGTTAATAAACATTTATGTACAAGTAAATAAACTTCATTGAGTTTATTAAATTACTTTTAACTATATTTAGCTTTTAACTTTTGGATTATAAATTAAAAGACAAAAAGTATAAAAACTTTGAATAACTAACTTTGAATAAAAAATAAAACTTTGAAAAACAATTAAACTTTGAAAACTACAAACACAATAACTTATCTGATATTTAATTATTAAAATAGTTTTTTTATTACTGTAATGAAATCTTTATTGGTATACATCAAATGTAAAACAATAAAAGAAAAAATATTTTTTATCCATAATTAGAAAATTAAAATAAAAGTACCTGCAATGAATTGACATCCAAATTTTCATGAATTTTTACCCAAGACTGGGCAAGACGTTCCAGATTACCTGCACTTATATAACAAAGTGAAGCATTTTGTTGCAAATTAGGTTCTTTTTCCAATCTACTGCCAAGAATTTCTGAAAATATAATTACATTAAAATCAAATCAATTTGAATGTATTACAGTATCAAAACTGAATGCAATAAAAGAATAATCCTAACACATTAGTCATTTTATATATTAAAAAGGCTAAACTAATTCAAATATATTTGATTCAATTAATATTTTTTAAAACAATTATTTTCTAGTAATATAAATGGCTAATTTCCTTAAGAAAAAGTCCTTTTCTTATAATGTCCTTAAAGAAAACTTAAACCTAATAATTTTTTCACAAAATATAATCAATAAAAAAGGAATTATATTATGCAACACAGTAATATTTCTAAAAAGAGATCCTCAATAAATGAAATCACTTATTTCTAATACATTTAAATTTTAAAAGAAATATATATCAAACCAAATTGTAAAAGTTAATTTTTTTTTTCTATTTACTTCACTGGAATAAATGCACTAGTACTCTAAAACATTCATGCTAACAAATTCTAACACATAACTTTAAAATGTTGGGAAAGTATTCTATAAGATTATAGCTATGAAGTAAATGGTTCAATACATGAAAAATGCTGATTTAAAATGTAATATCAATACATATTTAAAAAAAAGTTCAATATCAATTTGAACTAAAGATAAAACTCCAATGTACATATTTTTCAAGAGAGAAAAATCATCAAGAATTTTCAAACATTCCAACGTTTAATTAATATGTTTGACAGAATTCAGATAAATATTTTTGTTGTTTGAATTGCTGTTGTAGAACATATTATTGAAGTATTAGCAGAAAAATGACACAAGTTTCAGGAAACATTATACATGACACCAATGAGGTGGATACTATACCACATAAAACAGGAAAATCTTGTGGCTTTGCATAAGTTAGAACAGCAGCTAATATTTCTTTCCAACAACTTATATTACAATTCTTCACCATGGTTAGCCAATCAGAAGTAACAACTGCTGATATAAGCTATAAAAAATGGATTAAATGTGATTGAAACACAATTTATACATTAAAAATCTAAAGTAATTTCATAAAAAGAAAATGGGAAAAATACTATTTTTATAAATTTAAAAGTATAATTTGAACATATTGATTATCTTTATATAATAAAAGAAAAATTAAAAGTTAAAAATTTACATTTAGCATAATTTTTTAAAGTAATTATAAATGATCAATCCAGTTGTTAATAAAAAACTATAACATCAAATCAACTTAAGTAAATTCAATCAGATGACTTACTTTTAAGATAAAATAATCCAAATTACGAACAATATTTCATCTTTAACCAAATTACTTACATAATGTAAGAAAATGAAATTAATTAATTAAATGAATATTTAAAAAGAAATGTTTGGAATATTAAGGGTAATACTAGTAATATATTGGTTGAAAAAATTCTATTACATTTTAACTTAGTTATATTTTATAGAAAGTTATAAATATCTTTTTGATAAATTAAAATTTCTTTCTTTTATACAAGATTTAAATATATCTTTAAAATAAATAAAATTACCTTAAATTTAAATTATTTTATTACCTTAAATATTACTTTTCTGAGTCACTAAACATCAAAAATCACGAAGACTTAGTTTCACAAATATGTCTGAAGATTTAAGCAATATATTAGATAATTTGTATGTATTTTTAACAAAATTCTTTTTATACCTCTATTAAGAGATTAAAATTCCTTTTTTAAAATTTCTAATTAAACTAATGAACATTCAAATTAAAAAAAAAACACAACATTTAGTATAAAAAAATGAAATTATTTTTAATGAAAAAATTTTATACATGAGAGCCGGAAAGAAAATATAATGGCAGGATCTCAATTCATTTTCCTCAGAAAGTTTTCTTTCACATATTTCTCTGCTAGTATAGGAGCTTTTATCTCCTATACTAGCAGAGAGCTAAGTATACTTGTTTACTAAATTCCTTACCTTCTTGTTTGAAGAACTATAAATAATAACTCCTATCAAGTTAATACGAAGGATGTTAATTATATCTTCCGTTATGTGAACAAGGCTCTTCTATAGAGCAAAGTAGCACTAGGCCTTTTAGTATACTTAATTCTGAAAAATTGGACAAAGAATTGATATTTCTACAATGAGGTAAGATATTGTTTGATATAAAAAAGCATTTCCAAAAGCTTATTTACTAATTTAAAAAAAAGCATTTAAAAACTTAAAAGTGAAATCCTTAGCAGTGTGGTGTTTTTATACCTTTTTATAATTTTACTTTTTCCACATGCCACTTGTAAAATAGATTGGAAGAGCCAAAAAATCTGTAAAAGTATTATCTGGAATAGTAGATATTAATGCTGAAATTTTATTACTAGATAAAAAAAAATTGCAAAGTAAGAAGATATGTGATAAAATAGAAAACTAGAAATAGTTAATTTTAAATTTAGTTTCAGATTTACTAAAGTTTTAAATTTGAATAGGGAAAAATCAATGATCAATCATACAATTACTTTTGTCAGAAGCAATTTCCATTCAATTTAACATTTTATATAGTTGCTATATTCATTATAATATAGCATTATTATGAATATACTATTACTAATATACTATTATTACGAGGATATATTATTATATACTACTTATTATATGAATTATAATATATTATTATGAATATAGTTTTCTTTTAAAGAAATATATATATATATTTGTGTGAACATAAGCATATTTCCTTCAGTTTTTATTTTAAATTTTGAATTTTCCTTTTATACACTTTCTTTAACTGATGTTATAAAATATGCTTCAAGATTTAGTGATGTGATTGTGATGGCTCACAATAATGGCAATTGCATTTTAACTTAGTGCATCATTTATGAGCGTGCTTTTCTAAACCATTTTTCGCAACTGCTGTGTTTATTGTGATACAAATTTTCTTCTGCAAATTACAATAGCATAGAATAAAAAATTTTTACATATTAAGCTTACTAATAATACAGACAAGAGAATAAAATTAATAAGAAAATGTTTTTGCTCATGTTAATCACATGCTCCCGTGAAAATAACTCTCTACCCTCTTTTAATTTTGCAAGTAACACAACAGATAAAAATTACATTTTTTTCAAACTCTCTTTTCCAATAAATGAATATGATTTTCAATACCTTTGAAGCATTGGTGTTGACTGACTTAAAATATAATCGCTGAGTTTTCTGCAATATCTCAGCACCTCCTGCTTGAGCCAAGACCAATGCATCGGCCCATCTAGAATTCTGAATGCAAATTTCAACAGCACTTGCAATATTGCCAGTTAGCAGTGCTTGTGAAATAAGTCCATCTGTTTCTTCTGAAAGAGAAAAAAGTAGTTATGGATTAATAAGTCATTTATAATCTTTAATGAAGACAGTTGAATATACATTCAATTATTATATATAAAAAAAAAAATTCCTTACCCATAGCTAGAAAAAGTAAAAAAAATTTTTTGTCAACAATCATCATAAAAAATGAACTAATGTTTCGATTATAAGAATGCTGAAAAAAATGTTAGAAAAATCTAGCATACTTATTTTAAATTGTTTAATTAATAGTTACCATGATAAACTTGGTTATATTTAATAAAACTCTTATTAGGAATTTGAAAATTATATATAAAAAATTAAAAATTTCATTATGTTCACAATACAAAATTAAATACTTTCACTAATGAGAAAAAATGAAAAACTATTAATAAATGATTTTGAAAAATCATACTGAAATTAATAAGATGACTGATTCCTATTAAACTGATTAACTATAAATTAAATGACATAAATACATGGGGCCGATATTCTCAATTTTGATACCATTAGCTAAACCAAAATATGTAGCATTAGAATGGTTATTTTAGATACTTATAAATTTAATTATTATGTGCTTTATGTTACACTTGTTTACCATCAAACATATCAGTATAAAGCTTCTCACTTGAATTATTATACTTTACTCATTTTTAATTCTAAAGTGAACTTTCTATTAATGTTTTTTTATTTGACTAACTACTTAATTACTCTTAATTACTAATTTTTGCAACTAAGAGCACTTTTAATTTTGGTCTTTCAGTTTTAGTCTATGTAAAAAAATATTGAATTGTTCAACATAATTGCACATCAATGATTAATTGCATCTTTATTATTTTTAAAGCAATGTATATTCTAAGAAGCAATGTTCTTTTACTGGAATCCAACTTGTATTCTATTGTATTTAGAGCAAGCTCTAAAAAATACTTGTTCTTAAGCAATTAAATGCACATTAAATTCACAAAATAACTCACACTATAATACAAATAATACAAAACATGCAATATAATTGAGATTAAAAATATGGATTTTTTTTTTAAAATTTGCACTTTCCTTGAAACTGGAAAACAAGATTGAGGAAAATCAGGAATTAAACCATTTCATTAAATAATATATATATATATATATATATATATATATATATATATATATATATATATATGGATACAACATTTATCTTATTATTTTTTTAGTAATTTACAATATAACAGAGATAAAGTTTATAATGATTTGCTAAGTACTACTGATAATTTACAAGAAATATTTCATTAAATTTTTTTAAAATTTTCAATCATTTAATTATTGCAGTTAAATTCCATCACAATTAAAATTAATCTGTCTACTACATCAAATTTTACTTATAAAAGAAATTATAAAGTTGTTTGAAATGTAGAAAAAACTCTAAAGAATTCTCCAACATTTGAGTTTTCAAGCTGACTACTAACTTTAATGTACAGGAGTATTTAAAACTTTAATACATTATATAATTTGTATTTAATAAAAAAATGATCTTATTCGATTATTAAATATTTTGGCAGGGTGGTTTCAAGAGAACCTAGCACTGAGAACAAGGGTTCATTCTGCTATATTGTTTAAACTTAATATTTTCTACAAATACACATGCACATACACATGTATATAATTACATAACCTTAAACAAAATAATATCAAGAATCTAAATAGAATTATGCATAGAACGCATAGAGACCGTAAAATAGGAAATTTTCACACTATATAAGAAAAATGGAAAGAATGGGAAATTTCATGCCTCATACTTACGAATTTCTAAAGTAGAATCTATGGCTGAAAACAAAATTAAATAGCATTTTTTAAATGTTTAAATTTAAATCATGCAAATCATGATAAAAATATATAGTTTTTAAAGATAATTAAAAACATTTTTTGAAAAGAAACTATTTCATTTGTAAAGTTTCAAGTTATTACATGCATTAAAAATTATTTATAAATTGTGCTAAAATTTAATAATAAATTGAAAATAGTACACACTTGGATCTGTTTCAATATGAGACTCTTCCTCATCTTTTATTTTCATGGCTATGTTATCAAATGCAACAGATCCATCTCCAGGAATTGAATTTTCTGACTAAAATGTAAAGTAATTTATTATATATTACATATTTTTCATTATGTAATACATAATTAAACAAATACTTGTAGCAATATTTTTCTTATATGATACAAATTATATATTACAAATAATGTAATAAATATTACATATTACATAACAAAAATATTGCTAAAAACGTGTGTATTGTAAATATATTAAAAATATAGACAACCTAGAATTTCTCCTTTACTATTACAAAGTTGTTGCATATGCATTACATTACAATGAGTGATGTATACTTAAAAGTCCTAGATTGTTTACATTTTTAAGCTGTATTAAGTATATACAAAGCAAACATTTATGACAAAAATGTTTCAACTTATTTTTATTTTATTTAAATTCAATAGATACACACCTGAAGCATCCCAAAGTGTATTAAATCAAGATACATTGGGAAGTCATTATTTATTTAATGTCTATTAGTTTTAGTCGCAATAGGGATTATAATCAAGGGAATAATCAACAAATTAAACTCTTAAAATATAATATTCGAAGGCTACTATGTATTGGTAAATGTATCAGCAATATAAAAGACGAATTCAAACACATAGCTTTATGATTGAAAATAATATTATTTTATTAATATTCAAATTAAAATTATTTGCTCACTAATGACTATGAGATAAACAAAACAAATTGTTAATTAGTACATTTTTATCATTATGGCATTCTAAGTTCCATACATTTTGGGCATTCTTAAGATAGAAATACAATTTAAATTTAAATTTGAAAACAATGGTAATATTAGCAAATACATTAATACCAGCTTCTTCAGAATTATAGTTACAATCTTATCCATGGAATATTATTTGTATATATTGAAATAATATATTTATGGAATACTTCATTATTAAATACCAGTTCTTTTCGTAAAATATAGTAAACATTAAAATCTATAATTAATAACAGGTGAAATACTTACTGTGCTTAAATTGGAAAGTTGATCATTTAAATCTAAGCTTTCTAATGGTAACACATCTCCAGAACTCTTTAAAACAGAATTAATCTAAAATGGGATCAAACATGTTATACTAAAAAATGCATCACCAATTGCTTTACATTTTTTTAAAAAATGTTTTATTTACCTCTGAAAATACTCTATCATAACTATAACCCAACAGAGATAACATTTGAGCTCTAGGAGTAGCATTAAATGTAGCCTAAAAAAAAATTTTTTTTTTGTAAATTTCTCTTAAATTTTAAGTTTTATGCTTTTTAAGCGATAAAATTTAAACTGTTTTCTCATTATTATGACATCAACAATTTAAGGTGAAAAAAATTGCAGTAATAAAAAACATTGTGCATAATGAAACCTGCAGAAAATTCCACGTCAGTTTCTCCTGATCATCACTACTCCCTTCAACTTTATTTTGACAGAATTCCACAAGATTTCCATTCGCAAGACAGGATTCTAGTTTTTCTGACTTTTTCAGTAGTTCTGGTTCAGTTACCACCTGGCAGACATGAACGATTCTTGGCAGCGGTGAGTCTTGTGACTGTGCAGTGTTTGAAGCTTCATTTACAAAAGATACAAGTTTTCCACCAAACTGTTAAAATGTAATAAAGTAATTTTGAATTGTTACAAAATATTTAAAATTATGGAACAGATAAAGCAAAATTTCTTTTTTTTATTAATGTATAATGAATGTCAAGTTAGAATTCTTCATATTAGTAAAATTTCTTTTTGTTACATGAAGAACTTCTAACTCAATTTACTTTGAAGTAAAACATTTTTAAATAAAAAAGCTTCAAGTAAAGTTTATCGACATACATTTGATGAAAATTAAATAATTTAAATTTCTTTAACTTACAGTTATAAAATGTTACATAAAAGTTAATTCACATGAACAGTATGTCATATTTACCAACACATTCCATTTAAATTTTCAACAAATATTAGAAATCAATGATTTAACTTTTATTTAAAACATTATGTAAACATTAATTAGTTTAATTTTAGCTCAAGTATCAGTACAAATTAGCTTCTTTTACAAAAAAGTTTTATAGTATCATATGCTACATTGATTAAAAAAAAAGTGCACAACTTATGGTTTGTTGAAATATTATCAAAATTTCCCTGATTCAAGTTGACTATCAAGTTAGAATAAGTAACAAAAAAGAAAAAATTGCTCTTTCTATTTTTTAAAGTAGCAATAACTAGTGATTTTCTTCTTTTGAACTTAAGATTAAGATACGACAAAGAAACAAAAAAAAGTTCAAGGATTAATCAAAGTTTCACACATTACAATGCTTGAAGCTACTAAATTAAATTCTTTTCTCTGTTGGCTGATTAACCAACAAACATTATTTCAGCAGCTTGGTTATTTATGTTTGTTTGTTTGATCACTATCTGAAGATAATTCAAGAGCTAATTAGAAAGAGTAGAAATCTTGAATTTGTGTTCTGCATACACTTTTGATGTTAACAAAATAATTAAAATCCTGGTAATTCTCCAAGTTTAAAAAATTGTGTAGATTAGAATCTAGAAAAGTATGGGGAGTTCATTAAATTTATTTGGTTAATTGAAAAAGGAATTAATAGTTTACTATTGTAATTTTTGCCAGGAAGAAATGCGTGAAAAAGAGCTAAAGTTTGATCGTTCAATGAAAGTAGAAATGATACAATTATTTCATTCATGAACAATTTGAAATACTGATAATTTAAAGAGAGATTAAAAATGCATTGTATAATCAATTCATATTACTTTGAAGTCGAGACGTTGATTCATGTAGAAGGAGTGAAAAAAATTTTTCATTTACAAAAAATCTCACCCCCTTAAAAAAGAAAGTAAAATAGAATGTGTGTTTTATTTTCATTTATTTATTTATTTCAAATACTTAGATAATTTGTCATGGCACCATTAGTTCCTGTTCATGGGCACATGAGGTGCAATTAATAACATCTGGTATAATGTTTCCTTTTAAATTTGAATGATTGTAGGTTCTTGTAATTTAAAAACACACATTAAGCAAAAAATTCTCAGAATTGGCTTGATGTTGGTAAAGAGATTACTATACTTGGGGAACATTGATTTACAATCTATTTTATGTGTTTCAGTAACCATTAATGAACACAACAGATCTTTATCCAGAATATTTAAATTTAAGAAAGTGTTTTTAAAAATTATGCAGATTTCTTAATGACTGTTAATTAATATAGTCAAATCCACTGCATCAAAACTCATTTGTGTTTTGAAACTTCAAATCAACAAATAAATATTATTCTGTAACAAATTCAAAAATATAAAATAAATATTATTGTGACATTCCTTCATTTACAAATTCAGGGGTCGGAGTACAGAATTTTTTTTTTCAGGACACTATTTTCAAGAAATATCAGGACATTTTTCAGGACATATTTCAATAATTAAAGAAAACCAATGTTACTTTTAGTAAAGTTCCCAACGTTCTATTTTGAATTGGTAATCCGATAATGGTAAATCAGAGTGCATAGGTTCGGGTGAAATAATTGCGAAGAAAATTACAGATGCTAATTTTAATTTATTTTTCTAGAGCATCACAACACAAAACAAGCATATGAAATCAATCACATGGCTTGAGAAGCCGATAGATATATTTTTGAGACTGGCGTCTCTTACACACATAATTAACTAATGAAGCTGGCTAAAGTAGCCCAAACAATTAACTATTCTTAAATAATGAGACTGATGTCTCCAATAATATATCCCTTATATAAGATGGCTTAAGAAGCCTAAACAAATAGATTATTATGAGACTGACGTCTCCAAATCATAACGATCCCCGATGGCTTAGGACACCCAAAACAGAAATTGCAAGTTCCAGAGACATGTACACTCTATTTCATACCCCTCTCTGTAATCATTCCGCCAACCTTTTCTTTTGGTCTCGAAGAGGAGGGGAGGAAGATGTGGCCGGATGTTGTGTCTAAGTGCTTTCGATTCTCACACTTTTATATATTAATTTCAGTTTTATGCATAAAACACATTTTAGAAAGGAATAAACTATTTAATAAATTCTGAGTTTTTTTTAATTTTTAATACAACAGTATGAAAAATAATACAGAAATTTAAACTTTTTATACTGAACATTTTCTGAAAATTAATAAGTTACATGATAAATGCTTTAAATTAACAGTTAATTTATGTATAATTGAATAATGTTCATTTTGAACTGGATGCATTAGCATTTAATTCCAATAACTTAATACTGCACTTTTTTAATTTATCATTCACAGATGCAATCTCTGCATTAGCAACAGACAGCATCATTTGTCCAACTTTCACATCACTCATATTATCATCATTGATAGCACATGCTATTTTGTTAGTTGCATCATCCAAAAGTTTTTGAGCTACACGCTGATTATCAAGCAAATTTTTCTTTTCTTCCTCAAGTTCATTAATTTTTTCTAATAGGTGCGATTGTTTAAACTTTTTTTCACTAGTAGCTTCTACATCTTCCTCGTCCTTTCTTTTCTTCTCTAATTCTGTTACATCTTTTGATTTTTCCATATATGATGCATATTCTGCATGAGATTTCTGAATATAATGCATCATTTCTTTGGTATATGGAATGGAGGAAACAGAATTGCCATGCATTCGAATAACATCATGACAAATCCGTAAACTTTGAACGGTTAATTCCGATAAAGAAGCTCTCTCCTTTGTCACAACATAATTGTTAGTTGAAAACCCTCTTTCTGGTTGGGAATTTACATTCAATAACGACAAACATGCTTTAACCACTCTAGAAAGAGTAGGATATTTTATATAACCACCAGCATCTTTTATATTGAAAACCGCATTCCAATATTTACAGATATTTTGATCATTATCATAATCATTCACAATCACAGTCACATCTTCACACATGTAAAGAATCCACTCTTCATTCATCTTATCAAAATCTGAAGAAGTTTTATTCACATGAGGAATATGTTGAATTAATCTGCTACATGAACTCCTAGACTCTTCCTTTTTTCTATTATAAGGAGACAAACACTGGAGATCTTTGAGTAAAGGATTTGTTATAGGAAGTTTTTGAAGCAAATGCTTTGAAGTTGCTATGTAGCAGCTTCTAATACTTTATAGAAATGTTGTTTTATCAGTAAGTTCTTCCAGCATTGCTTTTGCACCATGACCTACTTCAATCTTGTTTAAATTTAACCAATTTTTTCCTGAATCAACATTAATTTGTAGCAACTTTACTCCATTTGTTTCACAGATTTCTTCTGGGTTTAAAAATTTAAACATAATACTGCGAACAAGTTCATTTAACTTACTGTACATCACATGTACTAAAGGTTCGACTTTTTGCATTAGAAGTAAATAAGGTTCAAAAGTTTTACAAAAAAATGAAACAAAATGCAGATATGCCAGAGTCTTAGGGACTTTCAAATGTTTTATAATCCGAAGATGTCTATCAGAAAGAGGAGATTTTGACTCTTTAGGTATTTTAACAATGAAATATTCCTTTAGAACATCATATTGCTCAACAATTCTCTCACAAACTGAGCCCAAAGTTAACCAACGGCTCTCAACATGACGAAGGAAACTATGTCTAGCTAAAGTTTCTTCCAGTATTTCTAACTGTAAGGAATGATAATCTTCCCTTCTTTCGGGAGATAGCTTGAAAAATTGATGAATATCTATAGCAAATCCATCAATATTACAATCAATTTTATCAATACCCTTACGCAGTGCTCCATGGATTATGTGTAAGCAACATGTACCCAAATCAATTAGTACTGCTAAACTTTGCTTACTCAGTTCACTATTTATTTGCTTTAAAACAGCTAAATTAACTCTTGGTCCATCCATTGACAACTGCATTAATTTTTCTAAATTCAAACCATTATTTTGAATAAAACTTAATAAAATTTTTACAATTTTATTGGCTTCAGCATGCCCTAAAAATGTGATTCGAGGTAACAAATGACATTTTTACCTTGTTTATCAGACCAATATGAGATGTAAATATCCAACTGTTTCTTTATTTGTTTTGTAGTAGTTTCATCGAAAAGTAAAACAAAATATGAAGTGCCGATATCCCGAAACAAAAGAGTTTTGAAATACGGACCTAATTCAAAATTAATCATATACCTTACTTTTTTGTCAGATAATTTGAGATTTTTTGCTATGGAGGAATCAAAAATTTCTCCGTAAATGTTAGCTAAATCATTCATAGATGAAAAAGAATAATTATTTTTTATTGCCACTAAAACTAAAATGGTTTCAGCTTTAATGGTTTTCTCTGATGTCGTTTTGGGGAGCCATGATTTGTTATTCACTACTACAGTCGATGTCGAGGATTCAGATGAAGTTGATGACTTGATAGTAAATAGTGTTTGATTCTTGTAACAGTTCACAGCTTTTTTGTGTTTTAATCCATCTGCATGCGCAAGCACTTGTCTAAAACCCATATTTGAAACACTGAATCTGCTTTTGCATACGAAGCCCTCCACAGAATGAACATCGTCAACACTTCGGCACCATGTCTTGATTAGGCATTTATTCCCATCTTCCAGTTCCAACCATTTGTCGGAAAATTTCGTTATCCTTGGCATTTTTAAAAAAAAAAATGTTTTCAAAAAAGAAAATTCTGAGCTTGCTAATAAAAATTTTTCAAAACACTCATCAAAATCTTCCAAAACAGCGCGATAAGCATTTCAAGCATGCGCATAAACGTAGGCCAATAATTCTCACAATTTCGATATCATTGTAAATAGTTGTGCACTACTAAAATCAGAATCTTTGTCTGTAAAGGCACCAAATAGAATTTAATGGTAAACCCAAACCTAAATTTTTTGACTTCAGACATGCGTGAGCAATGGCTGAAAACGAGGCGCAGACGAATGTATGGCAACCCTATTTCCGGTTTGAAAGAGAACAAAAAAGGGGGAAATTTTTCTCTTTCTTTTTGCATAGAAAGCAGTTGAAAGAAAAAATATATTCCACTGAAAGAAAAATTTACAACTGAAAAATATAAAATTATTAATTGAAAATAAACTTTCAAAGGAATGTAATAAAAAATTAAGGAATTCCAGGATTTATTTTGAAAAATAAGGACATTTCAGGACGTTTTTTAAAAAATCAGGAATTTCAGGAATATCAGGACAACTCCGAGCCCTGCAAATTTCTTACAAACAGTATTTGTGAAACTAATTTTTAAATAGATGAACAATGAATATTATATCACAGATAAACTTTTTTAAAGATAGTAAATTTGTACACTTTGGTCTTAAAATTAATGAAATGCAATTCACTCAAGATAAACTCTCTTTGTGTTAATAAAGTGAGATTCTTTTGCTTAAATAAAGTATAATTCTGATTTACTTCAGTATTTTTTATTTTAAATGTCTTCTAACATTTAAAAAATAAATGAAGTTCTAAGAAATTTATTTAAAATAAATCTATTTAGTGCAAAATGAATTTTGATTTTTAAATAGTATTTCCACTTGCTATCAAATAAAACTGAAAATGCAAGGTAACTAAAAAAAATATTTGTTTTAAAAATAATTTTTAAGGATATTTCTTATTTGATTTCATTAATAATTATTTCATATTTGCTAAAATATATAATTGTTGAATTCATTTATTTAAAATATTCTCAGAAGATAAAATTTTTATTATTATTCTTTAATTGTATAATTTTCTATTGGCTTCATATATTCGAATACTAAACATTTGTTATATTATTGAACACAATTTTCAACTCTTAAGGAAATAACATTCCAATGTACAAACATTTTCAACAAAATTGCTAAAAATTGGCAATGTATTTAGCCAATCAAAATATTAAAGAAAAAACTCTTTTTCATCATTTACATGTTTTATTTGGTTATTCAATACACTTTATGATGTTTCAATCATTAGATAAATGTCACTTTACCTTGATAGATTTTTCAAGAATGCTATTATCTTGCAGAATATACAAATGTCAACTGTCGATACATTAACTTTTTCCATTTTAAAGAGTATGTTGATCATTGAAAACTCATTTCGGCAAGTTGCCTACTATAGTAACACATTTTATGATGTTATATAAAACAACTTGAAGTCTTATTTTAAATAGATATTAAAGCAATTATGAAAAATAACTTTTTAATATAATGCACTGTGAATGCATATGCATAATTTAAATGACTTTATATATTAAAAATATTTATGTATTATAGCTAAAGTTATTTGAATATATAAAGTTATTAATCCCAACATTCCAGTAATTTGTACAATGTATCAAATAAAGAAATATTTAATACATTAATTATTTTAAAAAACTGTAGCAGATGAAAGTTTTCATTACTTACACCAAAGGAGGCTCCTACAGGCTTTCGTACCCATTTAGGAGGTTTTTGAAGAGGAATTGGAATATGTCGATGAATAGATTCTACATTTGGTGGTTGAGTTAATTTTTCTGAGCCTGGGAAAGATTCAGCAATCTGAAAATAAGATAATTTAGTATACATAACAATTTAAAATATCATACGTAAACAATAAAAAAAAATTTGCACTTTAAAATTTTTAAATTTTACACTAAACAATATTTACATATAAAATGAATATTCCATTTTTTATTTTAACTCTTTATGATGACAGCCTAAATAAAATTATATTCCAGAAAAATAAAATAATAAAAATTGGAAATTAAAGCTTTAGTAAAAACTTTAAATACTCTCTGTATAGAATGTAAAAGGAATTAAAAGCATAATTTATTTCAACCAAAAAATTTAACTTTAAAAATTGAGGCTATTATACACCCCCCCCCCTCCAAAAAATACATGAATTACTACTATTTTTGCAAGTTTTCATAATACAAAGTAATAACAAACTCTGAATACTTTTCAAATAAATATTTAATACAGAAAGGAGAAACAAACTGATGCATTTTCAATTGTAAAATATGATCACATACCATTGTTTAAAAAATATTATGATTAAAGGTCATAAAACATATATCACAAATTCTTAAGTAAATAAATTATTATAGTTCCAAATTCCTTTATTTTATAATTTCTATCTAATTTTTATAAATCAGAAAAAAATAAACTAATAGGAATGCATTTCTGAATTGGTAATATCAATGTAATATACATTTTTTGCAATTATAATGAAACTTTGTTATTTTGTTTAAACATTCCATTTTATAACATTCCTTCAGAAAATTATGTTTTAGTCTTAAATTTGAAGAATTTTGAGGAAATAAAACAATTATATTTTTTTATAAATATTTACTTCGGGATTTTAATATGAAATCAATTGGTTTTGAAATATCTAAGCAAAAATTTGAATGGTTTAAAAGTTATAAACCTAAAAATGTTTACAAAAAATGAAGAGTTCATTGCTGTAAAAAAGCTTGAAGTAATTAAATGACCAGTAAAACTTTGAGTTGAAAAAGTTGAGCAAAAAGAAAGCTTTTAAGTTAAACCTTCAATAGAAAAAGGGAGTTCTGCAGATCCAATGAATATGTATGAAATATATTCATCCCCATCTAACATACATGTATGAAATATATTCATCTCCATCTAACACATCAGATATCTAATTGGAAGTTTCATAAACTTCATAAGTTAAAAGATTTTACCCCTTACATTTTGATGTACACTAAATTTTTTAAAAGAGAATGAACATTATGGAAAAAAATATAGTAATTTATTTTTGGATGAACTTTAAATTAATCTTATTGGTCAAAGTAACATATGATGCTAAAATTAGCAGATAAGAGAAATAGAACCAAAGAACAAATAATATTAATTTAGAACAAAAATTAATAGAAAATTAGTTATAAAAGAAACTGTAATCAAAAATTTTATTGTAAAATGAAATGATTTTTGAAACAATTATTAGATAAAAGAGGAATTTAATTGACATGAAAACATAAAATACCTTTGAACTGCAGTTAACTTGTTGTTGTCCACCCATTAAAGAGTAAACACCAACATGGCCATCACAGGAAGAGTTTGCAATAACAGCAGGATTTCTGGTACACCAAGCTACATCAAAACTCCACTGATTACCAGTTGGTAACTCACATAAAACCTATTTAAACACATAAGACTTTATATATTTTCATGAAATTCACACCTTTAAAACAAGTGTTTTTAAATTACACGTGAAACGTTCAATTAAATCTTTTGTATTATTTAGCATTTTATGTTTGTATGCACATTAACATTCACAGAATCTCTTTAGTTCCTGCAGGACATTTAAAAATAATAATTTGATTTTCAAAGAATATGAAATCTTATTCTCAATTTTAAAAAAATATGATAAATTATTAAGGTATCACTATTTTGGTCTTGATACCTTCAGTGCAAGATATTAAATTTTTTGTAGTGCAAAAATAATGATTTATCCATGTAGTTTATTAACATACACCATTAATAGAATAAAAAAAAATACTGCCATTTCAACAAAAATGCTCCACATATTCAAAGTTTTCCTTCAAAATAAGAAAGTCATGTTATAATATTAATTATTTAATGTTTATATGTAGACTATAAAATGTACTATTTTGCATAAAAGTAGAAGACAATTTTAAAACTGTCTTTAACGTGCAGGCTACATAATATTTTTATTTTTTAAAAATATTTAAAAAGTAAATAATTAAGACAAAAGTTAAGAGTTGAATATTCCAAATTCAAAATATTTAATTGACTACTGTTTAAGTTACACTATAATTTGAGAGAAAATTAGTTCCACAAATTTTTGAAGAGATAATTAAGTACATATATCAATATCAATCATAAATTAGTTTTATCATTTTACAAATTAAAATAAATATAAATTATAAATTAATCATAAGTAAACCTCGCATGTCAACTTCAAGTTTCTCAATTTTTTTTTTTTTTTTCATACATTAGATATCATTTTTGAAAACCTAGTATCAACCAGATTTATCAGTTTTTGTTTTAAATTATTATAAATCATAGGTCCTTCTATTTAAGAGTATTCTTTTAATTATATGTATAGCTTAATATAACAAAACTTTAAATGAATATAATGAGGTAAAACACAAAAGTGTTTAAAACACATTATAATTCTACTCCATATTTAAGTATGAATCCTCTTTCAATAGATTTTTAAAAATATTTACCTCTCCATTTTCAGCACTAGAATTTGGATTCCAACATAAAATTCTATTATCTTTTCCACATGAGAGGAGTAAATCTGGATCTTGTTGACACCACGCTATGGATAAAATACCCCTGAAAATATAATTTAAAATCAAGATTAATAAACTCCATATTTTCAGTTTACAAAATTTCATTATAATCAAATAATAAAACAATTCAATTTCAAGACTTGTTTAAGTTCTACAAAATATTTCACTTCAGTTTCAAAATGTATTAAATTGGAACAACTATTTTATGATAATGAAATATTTACATGATCACAAATGTGATAACATGCTGAGAAATGAAAGTATAAATTATCTAAGTGTAATACTTACAAAAAATATTTGAAAATTCTAAAAACTTTTATTACTTCAAAAACATGATAATTCTTTAATTTAAATGCTGTGATAATTCTTCAATTTAAATTTAATTTTTTTAAAATCTATACTTATTAAATTTATTACAGAAAATTTGAAATATTTTTTATATAAAGTTATTTAAAATTCTTTATTTCTTTTGGAAAATGGTTTCCAAATATTTTACTACTTCTTTGATAAATTATACTATTTTGGAAAAATGAAAAATTTAGTATTTAGAATTTACAACACAAGCATTTGAAAATAAATTATTTCAACATATGTAGATAAAAGTTGTTGACAGTAAATTGCATGGCGTTATGTCAAGATTGGCTTTGAATAAGAGATTCCCAAATAAAAATTTACTGATTGTAACTTTTTTATTAAAGTCAGAGTTATATGATACAGCGAATTCAACACTGTATGCAAACTGTTTTAGTAAAAAAATAAATAAAAAATTGTGATAAAAATACAAGTGTTTAAAAATTTTCTTTACAAAAGTAACAGACCTTTGATGATGTTCTAAAGTTTTTAAAGGTGATGTAGCAAATCGTAAATCCCAAAGTTGAATGACAGGACTGTGGTCATCTTCTGAAGCAAGACAAAGTTGAGTTGCTACTTCAGGATGCCAAGCAACAACTTTACACCGCAACTAAAGAAAGCAATTATAAATATAAAAAATAATATAAGTAGTCCAGACTAAAGAGCAATTCTAAATTTTAATATATTTATAAATAAACATAATGACAAAAGCATTTTAGATG
This sequence comes from Latrodectus geometricus, assembly GCA_026290005.1. Classification (NCBI taxonomy): domain Eukaryota; kingdom Metazoa; phylum Arthropoda; class Arachnida; order Araneae; family Theridiidae; genus Latrodectus; species Latrodectus geometricus. Next base: position 127,982 of record JAPDSC010014884.1, on the reverse strand, counting down.
GTTGATTGATAAACAGAAAAATATCACATTTAGTATGCAGAAAAACCTCTGAACAATGGTCATTAACCCTTTCTGGCACACTACCCTTTAAAGTTGAGATATTAAAGAAACCTTTTATAGGCTGTCTATTTAGGCCCTAAATGGTGTACAGTAAAAATTTGGTAAAGATTGCACTGACTATTTCGATTTTGTGGGTGTTTCATCACATGGAACACTGCGCTGCAAAGGGCTATGAAAAGCGAGCATTGCAGTGAAACACAATAATGCGCAAATCTTTCGTATATTAATGAAAAATCACTGTATTATGCCTGTGTAGCAGACTTAGCGTACCCCAGGGTGCACCATAAGGAGGACTGCTACTCTATGACCTCAAAAAAAAAAGAGAAAAAATTGGGGGGGAGACTGAAAAAGTGATTTTTATGCTGTAAATAAAAACATACGTAAAGATTGGTTTACAAAAGAATAACTTCAATTACTTGGTAAGGAAAAAGCTCTAGACAAATTGAAAGGGGCCTTTTTTCACACAAGTCCCAAATATCTTTACTTTGACAACTTATCGGTGTAAAATCATGCAGCGACTTCTGCACAGTCTCCTTAGTTACCCAAGTAAGGTCTTGGGGCTGCATAGAGGGGTCTGGTTGGAATAAATCATCGTAATCATCTTCACTTGCATGCGATACATCGTAGCTATCAGATTGAGACTGTTCAAGTGGTATAGAAACATATTTCTCTGTATCACTATCACTATCTGCATTCTCAGATTCACTACCAGAGGGCAAATCTTGAAGCATTTTTATTGCTTCGGAAAGACTAAGACCTCTCCGTTATATTTATTAGCAATTAACAAATTAAAAAAATAAACTACAAATTAAATTTTATTAGCATAAAAAAGTATAAACTAAAATATATAAATTCAAAAAAATATCTATACAGTAATAAAAAATAAGAGTAGTAGCAAAAACGAAAATTGAGAACATAAAAATCATGCACCTTCTGTCTAGAAATGACGCGAAATAACTGATATAATCTTAGACCCCACTGAAGCTTTCCAATTCAAGAGGCCGAGAAGGTTGTATAAATATTTTCCATACAAGAAATCCCCCCCCCCCCTGTAAATTCCTAAGCAAAAGTTCATTTCTCCCCGAAAGAGAGAAAAACAGTAAACATAAACACAGATGTTTCCCTCATCATTGCGTTCAAGGCAAATAACGCACTGACGGCGTAAAAGAATACGACCGTTGCAGCGCAGTGTTCCAGGGGATGGAACACCTTGTTTTTATTCAATGATTCTAAGTATACTACATGCATAAAAAATTTAAAGTAATATAAAATAAATAGTTCAATGGACAGGCAACAAGATAACACAGAAATTTTTTTCCAAATATTTATTTTTATACCACAAAAATATTTGCAGAAAATTTCTTAAAAATAGAGGGATTTATATAACATAAAATAATTGAAAATTATTTATCGTCTTGTGTGGAGCTGCCATCTATTATCAAAGAAGAACGTTTAAAGAGCATTTTAAAAAAAATTTGATCCATTTATCTCTAAATGCAATGATTTGGTAACAATTTAAAATTTGGTGTTCTATCACCTGGAATACAGCGCCAGAAAGGGTTATTGTTGTTGGTTGGGTTTTGTGGCGCAAGGTCCAAAGAGGACAAGCTGCGCTAAAAATTAAGTTTTATAGAAAATTGACGCCAGAAAGGGTTAATAGTATAATGTATAATCATGATAATCATTGAGAGGACACTGATATTTATAGCTATGTAAAGACATAAGTTCAAAAGAAACAACTGTTATATAACTTTATTTGAAGTAAATTATAACTTTATAATAGTAAATTGATAGTTACTCTGGAAGACGAATCCGAAACTTTTATGATTGGCTCATTTTTTCTCAAGTCCCAAACAACACATCGGGCAGGAAAAGTGGATGCTAAGATATGCTGCACTTGACAATTCCAAGCAACACAAGTCACATCTTCAGGTGGCTGAAATATAAAAACAATATGTTAAAAACGGTTGTTTTTAACATATTATACAATCTATTGCTTGACTATCAAAAAAATTTATAGCATTGAATTTAAAATAAACTGCTTGTAAGTTTAAAACATATAAATTAATTTCATTAGATTTTATAATTTAAAATCGCACTGTTTAAATCCATAATAATATAGTTTAAAAACTGTCAACTTTTCCAAACACACATTAAAAATTTTATAATGCAAAGTAATAAATTTTTATAAATAATGTTAAATAAAAATTAGACAAATTGAATAAACTTCAGCAAATAAAAAAAGTATAGCTTTATTAATACTTTCTTTTCCTGAAGGAAATATTTCTATTAATGTCTAAATTTCTTTTGATTGAGGGATTGATTTAAGGCACACAATTTGTAATTTAACAATTAAAATCCATTACAAATAATTCAAGAGATTCAAATCAATTATATAAATTGTAATCAAGAATATTGCAAGATACAAGTATAATGAAACACAAAAAGAATGTCATTAATTTCTTCTCAATAATTTCTAAATGTGTACACTGCAGATATGCATTTATATTAAAACAGCAAACAAAAGCTTTCAGAGCATTTTTCATGCAAATTCCTTTTGTTAGTAATAATTAGTTCAAACTTTCAGAATTGATTTTTTTCTTTACATAAATTTAGCTACAATAATTATCAAGAACCATTAAAACAATTATACAGATTACCTGACTAGAGAATTATCATGGATCTTGTATAAATCCTTTAACAATTTACTTCATAAAAAAATTTAAAACTCTCAAAAATAAAACAACTTTACTCACAAAACCATATTTTTAGTGTTATTGCTTCAGTATTTTTAGTACTTATATTAAGCATAAGCACTTTAATGCAAAAAATCTTAAATTTTTTGCCAATTATAATAACAATAATAATGCATTATATAAACAGTATGAGCAACGAATTATCCAATTCTGAAGAATAGCATAGATGATTTTAATGTGGTTAATCTTGGAAATTTTTATTAAAAAAAAAAAATATTGTAAACAGAAAATTTCTTTTTAATTATCATTTGTAAGAAACATTTATCAAAATAGACTGCTCCCTTTTTTTTTTTTTTTTTTTTTTTCCCCCAAAAAACAACAAATCAATTGAGCAAGCAAACTAAACACATACATTTAAATAAAGTTAATCGTAAAATTTATTTTAATAGATTCTATAATTATAAATAATAAAACATTGATTTCATAGATTTCTCATGATTTGCACTCTAACACAATTATAACCTATCAGTGTCAGATTCCTCCTTTTATTTTATATTAAATCAAAATATGTAGGAAAATTAGTATTATCATACTTAATAACATTAAATTAATAAATTTTTGTTTTTACTTAAATAGATTCATAAAACATTAAAGTTAGAGATTTGCCATATACCCAATGTTTTTAAGTCTCATAAGAATGGTAACTAATGACAAGCAATAATGAAGTTAATTAATACCGACAATCATTTGAAATCCAGATGGTTTAATATGTTAGAACTCATACAAACTTTCAGTCTTTTCAGAAGTTATTAATACAAGTTTAATTTCTCTATTACTATGTTCATTTGTTAAAATTTATAGTAAAATATTATCGTTGTCCTTACCCCTATAAACAAATGATCACTTGCTCAACTTTAATGAGGATGGAGAAAAAACTGCCATGGAAGGGCATGTGCAATATGTGAGATAAATACAAACATTTATATATAACATACAAAGCAACTGTAAATTCTTTACCTGAGATTTTGCTCCCAAAGTTACAGGTGAAGCAGGATTATTCAAATCCCATATAAACACCTCAGATTCACTAGCTCCAGAAGCAAGTAAGCAGTCCTAAAAATAACAGAACTTTTAAGTTTGCATTGCAGATAATAATTTAAACAATCATTTTAAATGCAGTTAAAAAAAAATTAAGATGTTAAATAGTAAAAATAAGAAATTAAAAGGTTAAATAATAAATCTAAAAAACAGCAATCTTTTCAATAATTTTTTTTTAATTAAAATTATATTTAGAAAAATATGCCATACTAGAAAAATGTTCAGGGTTATTTAAATTTAGGTTATCAGAATGTTAGAAATAAAAATTGAGCAGTATTTTCAGAAATAAATAACACATAAAATATACAGAAAATATAATTTACAGGTTACAAATTGAGACTTTCTTAATTACGTTTGAATCTTAATAGAAGCCTCACATCCCACCACACAAGCATCCATTTCTACAAATGAACTATGGTTTAAAATATTGTGCAAAAAATCAATCTTCTTTCTTTGAGGCTTTATTTAATTTTTACAAAAAAATAATTAGAAAGATACCCAAAATTTTAAGTAGTGAGTTACATTTATACACTTGACATTAATAATAAGACATAATTAAAAACACTGGTTTAAAAAATTAAATCATTTGACAAATAGTTTATAGAAAAGTGAAAATATGTATAGAAAACTCTGAAAATAAATATTTAAATCAATCATATGACTTTAGATATAGAATTTAATAAAATATTTTAAAACTCTCTTGCAATATCTCAAATATTATTAAATAATGATTAAAGCATTTGTTAAATGTATTCTTAAGAATTCAATAAAAATAGAATATACAATCTTTAACATTTGAATTTCTTTTGTACACGTTTTCCACCAAAATAAGGAAAATAATTAGAATAAAAATTATCTAATTACTTAATCAAGCTTAAATTAAACATTGGTACTTTTCCATTATACTCCACTTATCAAACTAAAGAAATTGCATGTTTCTTATAGAGAAGCGAAATTAGTAAATAATGAGTAATCATTGAAATTTATTTTGTGGTGTAATTGTAAATAGTCAGTAAACAATATATCTAATTATTTTGTGGCAGCCATCTTTCTTTTTTAGTTGATTTTCAAAGTTTCTTGTTGTAACAATGGATCCTTTCCATCTCACAAATAATGAGACAGGTTTGATTGCATACTTTCAATGATATGAAGGATCCCTTCAGAGAGAAATTGTTCTAATTTGCATAATATGATTTAATCTATTGAAGAAAATAGGGCAAGATGTCGATGTCACAAATGCAAGAAAGAAGTTGGAATCAAGAAAGGCAATCGGTTCGAGAATTCTCGTCTCTCCATCAAAATAGTAATAAGATTTATTTATAATTATAATAATCAATGGAATTGACAACTATCAAAATGTGATAAAAACTTCTAATATCACATGCTACTGTCTTCGATTGGAACAATTCTCTTCAAGAAATTTGGGTCAAAGATGCTTTAAGCCAGGAATGGAGAAAAATAAAAGGATCAAGACAAATCACTGAAACATATGAAAGTCTATTTACCAATAGTAAGAATAATAGATGTATTTTCTTGCCACACAATGGGTTTTACCAGAATTTGCTATGATACAAAGGATGCATTTCTTGTTGCCGTTATGAATAGGGAATGCAAATTGTTTGCGAAAATGCATTGAAGAAAATGTGAACAAAGGCTCATCCTCTACCCTAAGTTCTGGAAAGCTTACAAAATGGACAAACTTGAAAGAGCAGGCTTTTCTCATTTCAAAGTGAATCACAAGTTCAACTTTATGGATCCAGAAATTGCCACTCATATGCAGACGGCATATGGGGGATTGCAAAGAAATAGAACAAGCAACTCAAATATAATGCAATATTGTCAGACAACATTTGTCATCATATTTGGCTGAATTTATATGGAGTAAAAGAAGGAAAATGACTGGGAAAGATTTATATGGCTCATTAATACCAATAGAAAGAATCAATGCAATTGCCAAGCAGTTTTTGCCAGAAATAAACATTTAAATTTAAATAAGTTTTATCAATAAGTGATAATTATTTAGTTTATAAAATGGAAATAAAATTTTTGAATATTTTTTAGTAGTTTCTAAAAATTTAAACCTTTTTTTTTTTAAACAAGAAATGATACAAATGGAATATTATAATAATAATTTATGAATTTTTTCTTTTCCATTATACCAATTATCGTGCAGGGGTATAGTTGAAAAATATTTAAATATTTAGATATTTTCAAATAACATCTAAGACTGAAGTTAAAAGTGTAAGAAGATATATTAATAAATTAGGACTATTATCTCTTATAGAGTAAATCTTTCTTTAGAAGCAACAATTCTGTAATCACATTTATGCATAGTATACATACATTATTTGATAATCAAGTTCAAAAAGATTGTAAGATTTACAACAGCAAATAACATGCAATAATATTTTGTAATAAAGATTGTTTTTGTATCCACATAAATTAGGAAAATTATGTTCAGTCAACTGTCACTTCTTTAAAAATACTCTAAAAAGAAATAAGTTGGATTTAAATATTATAATTGAATAAAACTTAACGCTGGTCTAAAAGTAAAATAGTAAAAAACCTGGAAACAATTTATCCAATTAATTATCCTTTTAATTTACAATGAAACAAATTATTTTATTAAAAACACAGCTTATTAACACAAACATTTAAAACTAATTTGTTGCATACAGAAAAAATTATTATTAATTATTTAAAAAATAATTGCGTATTTAAATAAAAGTAATTACAAACAATGTCAATAAACCTGGAATTTGTTAAAATCAAGGGAATGAACTGGTCCAGTGTGTTTAGTATTGTGATGAATCAAAGCAGATTCCCCTTGTATAAGTTTTGCAGCATCATAAATCATGATGTTACCACCATCAGCCCCACCCACAATCACACCACTGCTCAGTTCAGATGTTTTCATTCCTTCACATCCCCAGACAATCTTATGGAATCTGAAAAAGTTTAAATAGTAAAAAATTTCAATTAAACCAAGAAATTTAGTAATTTGTCCAACTATAAGGCTGCTTATATACATCACAAATTTTTACTTGGAAAGGAGTAAATAAACCAGACAAATGCTTATAATTATTTCAGAAAGGAAAGTACACAATTTTCTAAAACTAATAAGAATAGAAAAGAACACCGATGAATTGTTATTCAAGATCACAAAGCAACAACTAATGATTCAAAAATGAAGTTGTATTCTGCAGAATGTATCAATTCTTTAACTGCAATTGGAAAAGAAAATTAAATGTAAAATTTCTAAGTACATTGCAAATGAACTACTTAATAAGGACAGATGTACATAAAGGAAATAATGCCATGCTTGTTATGATTTACATAAACTTTTTAAATAAATAATGACACACTTTAAAGATATTTGTCAATCCAGAGTCACATTTTTAAGTATATTATTGATAAAAATATGAATTATAAATTTAAAAAAAAACAATGTAAATAGTTCATGCATGCAGTACAGAATATAAGGTTATGTTCCAAAATTATTATGTATTCAAATAAGTTTTAGGAGCACAGAAATAAATCATGATGAAGTTCCCTTATTCTTATTATAACATTAATAATTTATTATTACAAAAATTAACTAAAAATACTTTTGTAATTATAACACTATTCAAATTTAAAAAAGAAAATGATGTTGCCACACAAACAATTTTCCATCGTTTTGTTTCTTATATAACATATTTCTAAATATATTTGATACAGTTGTCATAAATAAAATTAATTTAGTTTAAATTATCATTTAAATTCGAATTAAATAATGACTCAATAAAAATGTATATTCATGAAATTTTCTGAATATAGAAATAAAATCAAAGTACCTAAAATCAGAGACTACACTTCCTTTCATGCACATATCAAGACCTGGTTCAGTCAAATTTAAGGCATAAATTTCAAGAGCTGCAGTTGTGCTAAAAGAAAATATATCAGTCATTAGTATTATAAAAAGTAAAACATGTAAAAATTTACTAATATAAAATATCCTTTTAATTAATTTTTTATGACAGTATTTTAATGGAATATTTTAAACTTATTTTCATTTTAAGGAAGTCTGAATATACTACTATAAACATTCCTTTTTTTCACATTTCACTATGTTATTCAAACTAAATTAGATAATATATATATAATATATATTTGACTAGAATGCCAGTACAGGCAATAAAATCCTCAAAATACCAGGTTGGAATAGCTTTCAGTGATATAACTTTCATTTTATAATGGAATATGATTCTGTACATGTGTGAAATTTGTTTTGTGTACTAGTAATCCTTGAAGCATTTGATTAGAGATTTGTTTTCATTAGATTATAGTTAAGCTTTTTAAGTGGATGATTTAATGTTTATGTTTTGAAATTTAAGTTTCTGAAGATTAGTTTGCATTAAATTAAGTATCTTAGGTAAAAATTTGTTTTGATAATTCAAAAACATGAATTTTTATTGTTTTCCTTATTTTCAAATTACTATTATCCCCATGGAATATACATGGCCATGTTTAATTATTCATAGAATATTATGAATAAAATTTTAGGAGCTATAAAATCTGCTGTCTGACTGGTGTCAATAATTCTGCAAGCAGCAATGATTAGATGAATTATTTTATGTTTTTAATTAATTCTGTTAATTCATATTATATATTCAGTATTGTATATAAGCATTTCATAAATTGTATTTATATTTATTCAGAACAGTAATGTTGATAGATAAGAAACTGGTTTTTTATAAGAACATATATTTATGCTAAAGATTTATTTTAAGTGCTCCATTTAAATAAGGACTAGATTGCAATACACTGAATTTTTTTTAAGGTAGGTGCCACTTTCGGTTGATTAAAATTTGAGTTTTTATAAAAATGCATTTTATTTACATAACAGATTTAGCTTTAGCCTAGTTTTAACCTTGTTGTATTGATGGCTGCCTTACTGTGTTATACTTAGTTTATATTTGTTTTTTATTATGGTAATCTTTGTGAAACTAGTTTCTGGTTATTAGCATTTTAATATTTTTGAAGTAATTATAATGGAATATTCAAAATTTTGATATTTGAAATTTAAAATTGCATGCAAGACAAAGTTGAATTTCGACAGGAACACTTCATTTGAAATTTTTAACAGAAACTTTTTATTCTTATTCATAAAGTAAATAGATTAAAAAATAAGTAAATAAACTAAAGGATTTATAAATGATACAGTAAAAAAATTACCTAGAATAGCTCAACTCACTGAAAATTTTGAAATATTTACCTCCAAGAAAAATCAATACAAATGTGAAATTTAATAAATAACTAAACTAAAACTTCATTAAAATGTTTTACAGCATAAATAAGTTACAGAAATTTTCTTCACCTATTGATACTCATCTAAAACAGCTTACCTAAAAGTTGCATCAAGTTGTTGAGCAGCTGTACCAGCTGCAAGATATATAGGATGATGTGCAGCTGGAGACCATGCTATATTAGCAGTCCTATCAATTTCTTTGACCTTCATTGTTTAATTTTAATTACAGCAATAGAACCTTAAGAAACAAGCACATTTAAAACATTAAAAAAATATGCAATTAAAAGTTATTTCTTTTAAAACAAAAATATAGCTTATTACATACAAAATGAAGATTTACATTTAATTACAGATTAAAACACACAACCATTTCTACGTAATTGTGCATTAGATTTACCACTAATTAATAATAGCAATTTATCAAGTATGCATTCAGAAATTCCTATCTTTGATGATTGATATTACAACATGTGAAGAAAATACAAAAACTAGAATAAATGATTTCAAAATTTTGTATTTGGAGTAGAAATTGATTGACTCTAATATCAAAGTAAATGATATCATAAACCAAATTATACATTTATCGTGATTTAAGTAATTACAGATGATGAATTATTTTCTCCCTTTTTCTTTTTAATATTTTTTATTGAATCTAGAAATAATCTAGTTTTTAACAATCCAGAAACAATAAAATTTTTAACATCTGTACCCATTTATTTTTCTCTTAATACTGAATATAATCAAAAAGAAATGATAGTTTAAGCTTTTCTTTAAGAAAATTTTTATCAAATACATTCATCGTAAACATCCTACTTAAAATACACTATTTTTCTTAACTTGAATAGAAACAGTTTCAATAGCAAAATTAGAAATATAATATTACATATAAGATATATTGAAGAAATATTTTAACAAAAAAGTGTATTGATAATATGAAAATAAATAATGCTAAATAATATAACTACTTAGACAAAAACTTAGAACTTGGATAAATACTTAGATGTTAAATAATATAACTTTGGTTTGATTTAAAAGTCACTCGACAATTACCTCTCATTAACAAGGGAATTCCAACAAGATTTAAAATTTAAAGTGGATATCAAACAACTATGAAAATCCACAAGAACTTTCTAAAGACGAAAATCAAAGTGCAAATTATTGAAAAAAAGGGTTAAGTACACACTAATCAGCTGTCAGTTCAGGTCAAAAGGAAGCAAAATGGATAAAAATATTTGATAAGAATATTAAAATAATTAATGAAACTCCCACTGTCACCATATATATTACATTGTATGTCACAGTACAAAGGACTTATAGATAGAATTTAGAAGAGATTGAATAACTTTAATCCACAGAAAAAGTAAAACAAGATCTAGAATATTACAAGTTTTAAACTCAATAAAATTTATATGGAAATTTGAAAACTAAATAGGACTCAGAAAATAAATATGAATATTTCTATACTTAATTAATACAGTTATTTCTAATCAATAATTATACGTATTTTCAAATAAAAATTAACCAAAATACAAGAATACAAATCAATAATCTGCATTGGAATATTTTATATTTATTAAATACATTTTCAGAATCTTATATAATTTGATAACACAAAAAAAAAATCATTTATAAAAAAAAAACAAATTTTTGCAATTAAATGTTTTAAAAAAATACAATTTATGACAATTTTATAATATATACACATATATATTATCCTAACTGATCTCTAGATAAAAGTAAATAGAAATATATAAAAAAGCTCAAATTTTGATTTCAGAAATAAAAATATTTATTAATAATTATAAAACATCTAAATTATTTTTCTTGTTTTTTTCCTAAAATTTAATTTTATTTTCCTAATCTGATAAACAATACTGAGAAAATACTTTTTGAAAAAAATGGAATGTTTTTATTACGGAAAATTCAAGGATGTACCTAAATGTTAAATCACAAAATATATATTACAAAACAGCATTCGATCATAAATATTCAGTGAACCTTGAAATAAAACTATAAGTAAAGTTTACTTCGAAAAATATATCGTAAATATAGAGCAAAATATTACCAAACTGTTGACCGGTTGTCAACAGTGACGTGGCTCTCTAACATAACAAATTGTAAAATTAAACAATAAAAGACAAAAAGTTGCATATATATTATATTTTAAGGTCTAAATTGCACACTCACTTAGATTAAATTAAATTTCACACTTGCACAAATTCAAAATAAAGCGAAAGAACCATTAATAACATAAAACATACGAAAGCAAACTTTTTTCTTCTGCTTAAGAATTTAGTTGCCAGACAGAAAAATCATTTTTACGTTATGAAGTTTATTTGGATTATGCAAGTTTAAAATGCCATGCTTATAACAATAATAACTAAACAAACCTAACTCTCTGAGAAATTGTATTGTACAGCATTATCAACTATCACTATAAATTAAAGTTTGTAATCATAAATTCAACTGAAAATAAATTTTTAAGTGTGAATTTAATAATCAGAAAAGTACAATACCAAATACTCATGAGCTGAGAGTCATTCTGACGAAAACGAATTTAATTTTCCAAATGAGTTTCAATACCAAGATCATATATTTTCTATTTCTAAATGTATACCAGAATTATATAAATTGTAATTCTTATGATCATTGTCTTTTACAATAGATTGACAGTATTCATTTCCATTTAAAATGATAAATTGTTTGTTAAGTAATTCTCTTATCTGGTAATTTTTATAATAAATTAAGTGCATAGAAAATTATTATGTAAAACAAGGTAGATTCACAAGTTCCATATATATTAAAAAAAAAAATTCAAACTAATTTTAATATGTACCCAGGTTTTATTAATTTGTATTATGAAATAATAATAATAATGTATTATATTTCCAAAGATCTTCCTTACGATATTTGATCTGCCAATGCATTTGAATAATATTTATATTATGTACTTTAATCAAAAACGATGAATCAATATAATGAATAATAATGTATGAAAAATAATAACTAGTGAGAGTTACTAGTTCATAAGCTATTGATTATTAATCTTGTAGTTGTTAAAATCAATATAAACAATTAAATATAAAATTAATTTTATCTTATTTCATTTGTTTATTGAACCTTATTTCATTATTAATTATAAAGCTGAAGTTATTCAAACTAGCCGTTTTTCATTTTGTAAAGCCAAATTCTTTTGTAAAGTCAAATAAAATTCATTTTGTATAGTTAAATAAGTTCTCCATTCCTTTTATATAACACGCAAGTTCGATTTAATGTGTATTTCATATTTGAAAAAAAAAATGAATCATCAACATTTCTGCTATGTCTCACTGTTCGTATTTATTGCATTAGAAGACATAAGAATATTTTAAAAACAACAAAATCTTTTTCTTTCTTCAAACCAAAAATTTAGAAATAACAAATCTATGAAATCTTAAAAATAATAGTTCGGTATAAAATTCATGACATTAAATTGAAATAAATTGTAATTTGAGTTTTTAAAAACTTAGTTCAGATTCCATTTAAAATTATACTTATCACAAATACATTATTAAGGTCCACTTATTTAACATGAATGTTTTGTTTCAAATTCTTGAAAGAATTAATTGTAATATTTAAAAATAGAATATTAAATACTTCTAAGGCTTGTAAAATAATGCGATTACTACAAAATTCCCATAAAAGTTTCTGCAATTAAAAAATAAAAACTTTGTATATTTCTGTTTAAAAAACTTCCTATATCTATGCATATTGTTAAGTGTTTCAATTATTTGTAAAAAAAATATTACTTACTTTTTGCAAATAATTGCAGTTTTCTAGCTGGTTTTACAAAAATGTAGGCATTAATTTCAAATCTATGAACTATACTTAAGGGGAAAAAATGCAAAAGCTAAATTATTTGCAACAAATTTTATTCTTGTCTTAATAATTGGGGGGGGGGAAACAATATTTTTAAAATATATTGTAATATTATAACCAACTTTTTGGGTTAAAGTAAAATATCTTATTATTTTTTAGAACATAAAGTAATTAGTTAAAAGTATTCATCAATAACTGGGATAAAAAGAAGTAATTGATATAAACATTTAAAATACAAAGTTAATGCATTGAAGTAAAAGACGAAAATATATTTTAAAATCTATTGCACAGTTGATTCTGAAATTACAGAAAACGAATTTCACTTTGTTTAAGGTATGTTACATGTTTTAAGTTATTTGCAATAGTAAAAGTCTCTATACTTAGTTTAACCATGGAGGAAGGAATATACGGCTTATGCTCCTTCCTTCATGAGTTTAACAACATAATCGTATATCCAATTAATTCCTACAGTTAAGTTGTAAAAAAGCCTTGAAAAATATTAAATTAGAAATAACTCTTAATTATTATGAAGATGTAATCTAAAAAGAATAATACTAGTTCAAAACTTATAGTGGGATGTGGTTGTGTCATTATATAACTGTTAATTACTTATAAAACTTTGAATAATTATGTATTACAATATATTGACTGTATTTCAGATATGTGTATAAAAGATGTGATAAAATATGTTATAAAAGATGTTATATTACTGGTCTCGTAATTTTGAAGCAATAATTTTTTTTTCTTCTTTTTTTTTTTTTTTTTTTCTTTTTTTTAAATTTACATTTACTGTTTTGATATTTTTATTTTCAAACATTAGTTAATGTATATTTTTAAAGATTTTTGTTATGATGAAATAATAGTAGCTTTGATGCGTTCCATGCTAACAATTGTCTTAGATTTATTATGAAATTTTTATCAGTTTCTAAAATCATTTGGCGAGTCCAGAATTTGATGATGAAAGAGGTGGATTCTTCCTTTACTGAGAGAAAAGTCTTGTATATAAACAACTCTACAATGTTGTTAAATTTAAATGCCATAATAAAAACAATGCATTCAGTTATTTTTTCAGAAAAGGTTTTAAAATATTCGGTAAGCTATTTGATTAATCGACAGACCATCATGTACAATTCCTTAGCCTATAAAAAATTAAAATTCTTCAATGAGCAAAAATTAGCTTATGAATCGGTAGTAAATTTAAGAAAAAAAAATGTTTAATCAATAAAAGAAAATTTTCTATGTTAATTGCAAAGTTACATATGTGGGAAGTCATTTTTAAAGTATAATATTAGTAAACTTGTTCTCTTATTTACAATAAAAGCAGATATTTTCAACTATTTAAGAAATTTTATTGACATTGTTGACATTTTATGCATTTAATTGCAGAAAACTAGTTGACACGATTGCATTCGATGTTGTCTCAAAATACGCGTTGAGGATCTAGTGGTAATGGTTCTCCAAGAAAGTGTTCTTCCAACACTCTCTTCTTCTCCACAAGTCGTTGGAAGCAGTAAGACATTATCTGACGTCATAGATGTTCAATCAATGAAAATTTGCTTGTAATTTGTGTTCCATTTTCGGTTTCAATATTGATTTTTCTGTCTTATTTTTAACGTCTAAAATATTTTTATCTGCTACTAACGACGAAAACAATAGGTGTCAATAAAAATAAAAGATATATACTGTAGAGCAGTGATTCTCAACCTGTGGGGCGCGCCCCCCTAGGGGGCGCCACCAAACTAATGGGGGGGCGCGAGCTTATCCAAGAGAAAATGTTATTTTAAAAAATTGATTAAGTGACTGAAAGGAAAGAACACACACACACATACAAAACAAAATACATTTCGACATATTTAATAATTAACTTATTAAATTAAAACAACTTACTAAATTAAAAACAAATTTAATAATTATTAGTGACTTCCTTGGGCCTGTCTTTCAGAGCAAAGTTTTTCGAAGAAGGGTTTAATATTAGAAATAGACATTCTCAGTTCTTTTTCTATATTTAGCTGAGATCTATATTTTGTCTTCAAAGAAGCCACCGCAGAAAATCCAGTTTCACAAAGGTAAGATGTTGAAAATGGTAGTAGAATGCGAAATGCCCTTGTTTTTAGTGCAGAAAACTTATCAAATCCTGCCCAAAATTCAAAGAGTGATTTATTACTAAATTGTCTTTTGGTTTCGCCGCTTGCCGTGAAGTCTATGAAGGTTTCTTCCTCTTCGATTGAGAGTCCTTCGGGAGTATTTTGAAATGGATCCCTCACCCACTTGTAACTTGATATCAGTTTGTCGTCAGCAAGAAATTACTTTTTAAAATTCTTTGCTAGCAATGCTAAATGATTTTCAATGGTTACAAAAACAACTTTTAAATGTTGTTCTTCAGCCTTGTAAGTTTTAATACAATCATTCAAATTTGCAAACATTGTTAAGTTTTCTTGCTTTAAATTTCTGCTCCACAATTCCAATTTCCTACAAAAAGCATTAACTTTATTACTCGTTTCTAATATATGTGTATTTGCTCCTTGCAGTTGAAGATTCAAGTTATTTAATTTCTCGAATCTGTCGATCATGTAGCTCAATTTCAACACAAATAAACTATCGCGAAAATTCTCAGCTACCGGTCTGTTTTCCTCTTGTAGGAAAACGGCGATTTCTTCACGTTGCATAATCATAAACACGTTGCAAAAATTTCCCTCGTGATAACCATATTGCCCCGCAATAAAATAGTAGCGCTGAATGTACTGCACCCATGTCTTTACAAAGTGCGGAAAAGATTCTTAATTTCAGGGGTCTCATTTTTATATAATTTACTACGGTTACAACCGTAGTTAACACAATATTTAAACCAGGACTCATTTCTTTGGAAGCCAAAGCTTCTCTGTGGATCATGCAATGTGTCCAGACGAACTGTGGCGATTTTTGTTTCACAAGTGCTGGAATACTTTGGAATCTTCCTGACATAGAATGAGCACCATCCGTGCATATTCCGACGTAATATTTCCATTCTATGTTTGCCTCGTTCATAAAATCATTTAAGATAGCAAATAAAGCGAGTGCTGTTGCTTTGAGTTCTATTGGTTTGCAGAAAAGTAATTCTTCTACTACTGACAAATCATCACAAAATCTAACATAGGCGATGAAATGAGCATCTTTATTACTATCTGTTGCCTCTCGAGTTGTATTGAAAACAATTTGTAACTCAACTTCGACCAAAGCTGACTCTCTACATCTTCAGCTATATTAGCAATTTGACGGGCAACAGTATCATTTGAAAGAGGTATAGACTGCATTTGTTTTGCAAAATTATCTCCAAACCTAATTTGTACAATATTAATCGCGGCTGGCAAAATAAGCTCTTCACCAATGGTGTGAGGCTTTTTACATCTGGCTATTTTATATGAAACTTTGTAAGAGGCAATTAAAGCTTTTCATTCACAGACAAAGTTTTTTAAACAATGATTTTTGCTTTTCATATGATTTTAATTTTAATTCGAAGAATTCTCTGGGTTTGTTTACGTACTCACTATGAAGCGTTTCTAAATGTCGTTTAGTTTATTAGGTTTCATGCTGTCTGCAGCCAACATTTTTGAACAAATGATACACAGGGGCCTTTCTTCTTCATTTGTAAAGTTTAAAAGTAAGGTTGTAGTGTAGGTTTAGCACCAAAATACTCAAAATACATTATTATTGTATATATTTTATTGTATGGGGAGGGGGGGGCGCGATGAAAATTATGATTGAAAATTGGGCCGTGAATACTAAAAGGTTGAGAAACACTGCTGTAGAGGCTTGTGGTCCTTTCTCCCTTTTTAAAATTATCATATATCCCTAACTACGGAGAGTACGAAAAGAATATTTATGATATCGGATCCCTCGTTTGTTTCTAAAAATTGAAAAAATAATAAACATAGTTACATTAAAAAAAAATTACTTTGTAACATTTTTTTTAATGTAAACTATTATTATTTTTTTTTCAATTTTTGAATCAGTAAACATACTTATGGAACATGACCCAATCTTCTTTCCCTACTTCTACAGAGTAATAAAAAAAATAAATACAAAGTAATATCCTATTTTATATTGTTCTTATTTTATTTTTGGAATTATTTATGAAAAATTTGTTTTCACGAAAAAGAATGATTAATATACCTACATATCATTTTAATTTTGATGCATATTTCATGCTCAAATTCCCTTTATCGCATTTCTAGATATATGGTTATTAATTATCATAGATATATCATTTGCATAAAAACTCTTAAGTTTGAAAGAATGACGAATTTTCATAAGTTTTTCATCGAATTTAAATTATGTGTTTTTCATTTTAATTAGATATTGTCATAAGAACGAAAGAGATTATATAATTCTCTTTGATTTTTTTAATTAATATGCATAAAAAATTTTTCTGAAAAATGTAAATTTTTTCATTATGCAACATATTTTATTCAGCTGCTATAAAAATATTGATGTGTACTTTATTCTTAACCCTTAATAACGGCTTATACCTATAAATGTTCATACACTTAATATTCGCAAGTATTTTTATCTAACATGTAACCAACTATTTATTTTCCTCAAGCTTCATAGACAAATTAGATGATACTATTAAATATTTATGGGGCAATATAAAAATTTTTTTTTAAGTAAACGACTTCGCATTTAAATGCAATAAGGATATGATCCCTAAATCGAATGTGACGCAACTCTAAATAGCAAACAAGACAATGAGTACTCCGTTAAGAATTGCTATGGTAACGAGTATGCGATAACTTTCCAGGGAGGAATAACGGGTCTAGTCAATTATAAATTATCATGAGGATAAAAATTTTATCTGCGATATGTGCCTTTTATCTTCTTTATCTTTGCAATGTCGGTAAGTTCTGATTTCTCTAAATTATTCAAACTTAAAATCTTTCACCGGTCTATGCCCTTCCTATTTAATGGCGTCCATTTCAAACGAACAGGTGTATATTACACCTGGATCATGATGAATGTTTTCGTATGTTTTTGATATTATAAATGGAAAGAACTCTTGTAAAATATTTATGAAAAATCATCCTATTTTTATTTTAAACTCATACAAAACTTTGTGCTTTTTTTCTTGCTATTTCTGTTGATAAAAATCAATCATCTTTTTAAAATACATTGGGCGTGGTGAATGTTTACATCTCTGTTTATCTTTTCATGATTTCTGAACTTTCGTGAAGATGAAATAAAAGACAATTATATTTGAAATGAAAGATTATCATATGCTAGATTAAATAAAGATAATTTTTAAACAATAATGACTTCTTGAACTGCAATAAATGATATTGGTGGCTAATTGTAATTCAAGAATGTAAGTTATGTAAGAAGTACCATTATCGACTAGATAGATGGCAGGATTTTCACATCAAAATAATATATATTTTTTAAATTTTGTAAAGTTTTTTTAAAAGTTTTCTGCATACATACCCGATTGTATTCATTTATTTATCTCGATTTTAAGTTTTCATGAATAATTAAATTATTGTATTTTTTGAAAAATAAACATACAATTTTAATAAACTCTATGTTTATTAAATGCATATTCATTTATAAAAATAACTTTTACGGACAATTTTACATTAAAATTGCGTTAAAGATAAAAGTTTAATTATTAGATTGACCTTAATGACGTGATTAATTTAAATTAAAATATATTTAAATTATATTTAGTTTATTGTTGATTTTATAAATCTATATTATGTGTTCGACTTTATTGGTCTATTTTTTGCTTAAAATTCCATAACGAATGCTCCATAAGTTCTGGTCAGGGTTTAAAGTTTCTAAAAGAGCTAACAGTCCTAAGCTGAAATGTAAGAATTTTGTAAAATACAAAAAAAAAAAACTTACAAAAATCAGAAGTATGATAAATGAAACCAATATCTTTAATTAGTGTTTTTAAACAAAATTTCTATTGTTTTTTATGTTACATATAGCATGAGCCTATAAAAATTATAAGGCCTTGAACAAACTTAAGTGTATATATATATATATATATATATATATATATATATATATATATATATATATATATATATATATATATATATATACACACTTGAGTTTTTTATATATATATATTTTAATTTATATATATATATATATATATATATATATAACTGATAATCACATTTCCTTAATTTATTATATTAAAATTTTGGCTTGATTTAAGGATGTTGCAATTTAATTAATGCAAATCATTCCATCATTATAATGTAAATATTCAGAAAGAAAAACTCATATCCTTTAAAACTATATTTTAAATTATGCAACATCATTTTGATATCAAATTATTTCTGTTATTGAAAACTTTTTAAATGAAGGACTAAATGTGTGTTTCATTTTTATGAAGAGAAAAGTACTTAATTTTTGTTGACTTGAAACAAGAATAAATTATTTTTAGGTCTTATTTTATATATGGTTTATAATCTCTCTCAGAACTATATTTGCTAATTATTAACTAGTATATTTTTAAAAAAGTAAATTTTTCCTTAAATACATAGATATATATATTTGAAAAGCATATTAAATTTTATTATTCTGATTTATACATAAGATTTCGTTTATTATTAGATTACCTTGATACAAAAAGCAAATAAAATTTTTCAATATTTCATTGGTTTACATCTGCCTTTCTATAGCTGGACTCAATAGAACATGGAGTAATGAAATCTATGATCTTTGGAATTGAGACCAAAAAATTCTAAATTTCTGTGTGTTAAGTCATTTTGGGACCATTAACATAACACACAATTGAAATTGGCTCATAATAAATATTCTATAGATATCATTGATATAGGTCAGATGACTAAATATTTCTTGATTTCTTCATTCTTGCCAGATCTTGGACTTTACAGCACAAGAATATAAAGGTCTAGCATATTTAAAATAGATATTAATATAAGTAGTTCTGTTAACTATTTTGACAACTAACTCTGCTTTGATATTCTACTACATTTCAGGCTGTTAATGATAGCCTTACACTCTATTGACTTATTGTTAAATGCGATAAATGTCACTAAACTATAATGATAATATTCTGAAATATCTTTTTTTACTATTATTTGTTAATAATGCTTATTATAGCTTTAGTTCTTGTTTAACTATAACTCAGAATCATTCTCTTTATATTTATAATATAGCTTGTACCTTGATCATTCTATATATATTATACCCTCGTTGAAAATTGTTCATTCACATCCTTCTCTTGATTACCTATTGCATTGCTGCCCTACAGTTGAAAGTATATTATAGTAGTTTATGAATTGTTTGAAATATTTTCAATCATCAAAATGTAATCTTTGTTGATACATCTGAATGCAGTTTCTTTATATGTTTCATTGGAGAAGTTATCTATTCCTTTTTAAACTTGACAATTTTAATTTTACGGTAAAATTTAATATAAATTTGAATGATATTGTAAAAAGATGAAATTGAACTATTTTAGGAGGAGCAAAAATCTTTTATTTATGCATGTTGCATAAAATCCAATCAACTACATAAATTTGCATATTTAAATACAATTATCATAATCATAAAAAATGGCAAAATGAGCTGTGGCTAAAAAAAAGAAACTAATGTTAAAAAATTTTTTTCAAAGTTGTAAAAATGTAACTGAAAGAATTTTAACTATTGGAGATTCACTTTTTTAATATATATGAAAAACTGTCTGATCCTATTAGGCTTAAAATTATGAAAAATTTTCAATAAATATATTTCTGTTTATCAAAGATATTAAATTCTTTATTCATCTAATAATTTTATCAATCCTCAACTTAATTGTATCTTCAGAATAACCCTGTAATTATAACCACTCCATCTTAAAAACCACCTATTCTGTTGCTTATTGCATAATCCTTAATAAACTTTTCAGTATATTTTTCTTAATTCAGTTTCTTTATTCAACTTTAAAATTCAAAGTGTATTTTCATTGTTTGGTTAAAATCAGTTTTGCTACTATCGATTTCAAACGTGACATTAGTACTATAAGAGATTTGTCAACTCAAGTATCCAAAGAATGAAACTTTGTAAAATTTAAAACAGAATTTTTTTTTACCATTTCTCAAACAAATTTAATATATTTAGACAAAAGAGGTTGAAAAATCTTATCCAAGATTTTTTATTGGCAATAAATAATCTTATCCAAGA
>JAPDSC010014884.1:91271-106798 GCA_026290005.1 Latrodectus geometricus | reverse complement strand
AATCTTATCCAAGATTTTTTATTGGCAATAAATAATCTTATCCAAGATTACTTTATTGCCAATAAAAGCTTTGAAAAAAGACTAATAAGTTTGTCTTAATTCTTAGAAGCTAAATTAATTAGTAATATATAAGTTTTACAATTATGAGCCATGTGCTTAGTAAAGGTAAAAAGGCATTAAAATTTTATCATAATTTGTGTTGATAATAAATTCTTGAAATAAATAATTCATTTCACTTTATTTTGTTTATTAGTTTTTTAATGTAATAAGCTTATTATCAATACATGATTCGTTTTTAATCATTATTTTGTTCTAGTAACATAGCAGTTTAGATGCTTCATGTTACAATAATGATGATGTGATGCTAATTATGCAAATTAAAACCAATTAATTGCATAATATTTGTTTATGCATTGTTTTAAAAAACATGTTAAATTTTATCCAATATTTTTTACTGATTAAATTTATCTTTTAGTTGATAGCATCAAATGTTGGGTATGTCGTTCAGACTCAGATCCACGATGTGTGGATCCTTTTGATAACACAACTATCCCTATATTTGATTGTGAAGCTGTGAAACTAGAGCATTATCCAGGTGTCAAAGCATCTATGTGCAGAAAAATCAGACAAAAAGGTAATTTATTATTATTTTTTTTATTTAAAATCTACATATGGAATTGACTATCATTTGTTCAATAGATAAATAATGTTTATAGATTGCAGGTTGATTTTACTATGCTTTGTGTATTCAGTTTTATTGATGCAAAATTTTTAACTAAGCAAGAGTTTGATAAACTTCCATTCAATTTTGATTAATAGAAATTTTTTCTATGAAATACATAAATGCTTATAAATTTTCATGAAGTCTTAATAATTCTTAAAATTGTCTTGTGTGTTGTAATAATTATATTTCCTGAATGTAAAATAATGATTTAATTTTTTTTTCTTTTGGTTGCAAAAAATGGAAAGAATAAACACATTCAATGATGGGAACTTTTCAAATATGTAAATAATTTAAACTTTTTCTTTTGTTACTTTTCATTATATAATATTATAAATATACCTTAATATATTTAGTATCAGACTTATCAAAATATTTTACTTAGAAAGTTTTGTCCTCCTCAAAATTTTTAATGCATTGGATATTTTCAATTTACTGATATTGTAATGCAGAATGTTCTCATTTTCCTCACTATTGCTGTCCTAGTGGATTATAAAAAATTAAATTTGAATAAATTCTGAAAATATTATTTTTATATTTGTCTGTATATGATACTAATTGTTTTATGTATACTTTTTACATAAAACAGTTATACAATATACATGTATATATAATTGTTTTATGTATAGATTCTCTAAATCTTGTTTGAATGAGCTAGTAGACTATAAAAAAATATTTATTTTGTATGAAATTTGAGTAAATTCTGAAAATATTATCATATTTGTCTATATATTTATATTAATTGTTTTATGCATATTTTTACCATTTTCCAAATCTTGTTTGAAATATCTAACATGGGAAATGTAACCATAGACAATAAACCAGATCAATTCAGTTTTAAATATTGTTGTGATTTTGTTACTGAGTTATTATAGTAAACAATGGATTTGCACTACTGAATGCTTTTTTTTCTTGGTAATTTTTTTATTAAATTTCCAAATTGTAGTTTATTTCCATTCACTTTGATTTTCTATTCTTGATTAAATTTATTGGTGTTATAGTTAAAATGTGTTAATTCTAAGTTGTTTTTTTTAAAATAGTTATTGTTACAATGTCTTCTTTCTCATAAGTAATAGGCTGCTGAAAGCAGTGTAACAGATTTTAAACTTATACTGGTATTATTTTTAAATGTTTATCAGTATAATAATTCAATTTGTATCAATTTGAATTCTTGTAAAAAATATCCAAATTTATTTAGATACTAAGAGAGCTTTGAAAGCAAATTTAAAAATTTTATTTTAAATCACAGAAATACATGAAAAATATTTCATCTTTATTTGAATATGGAATTTTTTTATGTTGGCTATTTATTTTTCATGTCTGTTTTCTTAATATTTTATTATTCATAAATATTTTGTATCAGCACTGAAAATCTTTTTATAAACATAAGAAAAAAATTGTTTAAAATAATCATTCATTTATAATTTTATTTAATTTTTATTTCATTAATAATATACAATAAATTAAAGTAAATACAATTTACCAATAATATATTGCAGATATTTTTAACATATATATGATATAATATATCATAATTGTGGTAGTTATTCATATCTTTTTGCCTGATATTTTATTATTCATGAAATAATATTTTGCTGAAACACAAAAGGCATTTTATAAGTGTAAGAAAATGTTTACTTCAAAGCAATCATTCATTAGTAATTTTTTATATTTTTTCTTTGATATTATAGTTATATATCCATCATACTTTGAAAGTGGATGAGTTTGTATGATTTAAAAACAGGAAATTTACAGAAAATTATTGGATTATCTTTGATTAGAGATTTGTTATTAAAATTATTATAGCAGGGAAAATCCACTACCATTTTCAAAGCTATCCTTTCTCTTGAAGAATATTGTGTTCACAATCTTTTTTATGTGTTCCTACCATTAGCAAGCATGACAGATCTTTGGCTAGGTCCATTTCCATCCATTTAGGCTTCACTACCTACCAATTTTAAGAATCATAGTTTTCCCAACGAGGTCATTATAACCTTTTCGATAACATAAAATATTCATATTATTAAAATCATAGTATATAAACATCGATAACATATTTCCAAATCTCAATACTACAAAGGCATTTATAACATATATATATATATATATGTTATGAAATAATTATGTTATAGAAAATTAATAGTAACTCTTATAGAATAATAGTAACTTATACAAAAAGTGTAAGTTAAAAAATCACAGTTGTGAAGTAAATAGAAATTTAGAATTACCATTATTAGTTTTGATTTACTTCTATGTGCATTTTAAATAATAGCTGGCTTTTTTAAATATATTTTAACTACAAATGAGTTGTGAATTTTTTTGTTTATATTAGGAATGAGAATTAAATATTTTAAATTAGAACTACTGTTTTTTTAAAAAGTTAAAGTTCTTTAAAAAGTAATATCACAAATTTTCTCTATTCACTATTAAATTATTTACATTTTTTAAAAGTGTGATTAATAATTTGACGAAAATAGCCAGTACTCTCCCATTGAATTCAGCATTGTGACAAAATACATCTAACCAAATCACTGTTGAATTTAATGCATTCATTAGCAGCTATCAATATCTTTTATTGTTATTAATCAAGAATTGTTTTTAATTTCTGAATTCATGAGAAATTTTGTGCATTTTTTCTCCTAAGGGAAGAATTAATAATAGGCATCAATAGATTTTAAATAAAATAATTATTATATATATTTAATGTAATTAATGTTCTTTAATATTTTTTAGCATATTCAAATTGAATTAAATTATTCTTTATAAAAATCTTTTCTCTAATGAAAGCTAAAAATAGTTAAAGCACTATTATTTTATAAATTAATAGTGTTATATGAACAAATTATTATAACTTGTTCATATAACACTACTAGTTTTGCAGCTATTCAATTAACTTGAATGAATATTCTTTATTTGAAATAATTGATTTTTTGATTTTAGTGTATGGCAACTGGCGTTTCATTCGCTCTTGTGCATTCCTTGGTTCACCTGGAGAAGGAACTGGTAATGAAAATTATTGCACAATGAGAACTGGTACTTATAATGTTTTTATGGAAACTTGTACTTGTAACAGCAAGGATGGCTGTAATAGTGCTTCTTTGAACAGTCCTTACAGTATAGCAGTTGTACTAATTGCTTTTTTTCTCTTCAAGATGAGGCATTTTCTTTAAATATCCTCACATTCTAATATTGCATCCGTCCAAGAACATCACTTGTAGAGAAAGGAAATTTAATTCTTTTCTCCATGTTGTATGATATTATACAAAATGCTCATATTTGTACAGCAGTTTGTAATATTTTTCATCGTATTTTTAGAATTCATATATTTTGGGAAAATATGTATTTGTGTCAAGAATGGAATTTTATTGAAGTAAACCATTCTGTGTCCTTTTAATTTTTGAAATCTCATTTTTATTTCTAAATTTTAGCCTTATATTATTATGTTGTAAGCCTTTTAAAGAAATCTCATGGTTTAATTAATTAAGATTAAATATTTCAATAAATGTAAGAAAAATGAATTCTGTAAGTTTTACATTATTTCTAACTTAAAAATCTGCTGAATTATTGTGAAATTAATGCTGTTTATAAATTAAATGTACATTCCATATCATTTTTGTAAAAAAGAAAATATGTATTAATCATATCTCCTGTATATTTTAAATTTTTATATATATTTTTGTTTCTGTGTGTGTATATGAAATTTCATTTATTATCTATTATTAGGGGAAATGGATTAGAAATTGAAAAATCTATTAATTTAATTTGTTTTATTGTTATAATAATTTTTTTTATTTTTTAGTGACATGGTATTTTGTGTAAAAAAAAATGTGCTGGTGGGGTGTTTCCATATATCATTATATATAGAAGTCTTTATATATTTTCTGCATTATCAGAAATGATCTACTGAATACTTGAACTTATAAATGGCTTTATAAATACTGCTTTAGAAAAAATGTAAGTTCAATAAAAAAAATAAAAAAAGCAAAACAACCATGTATAGATCTATTTTTGATTTTTAAATAATATAAAAACATTGAAATAAATTTTCATTTTATTGTATTTATTTCTTAATTAGAACTGATTATTAATTTGTATTTTGTGGAACATTTTATGTTTTTCAATATTGCTAAATTAATTTACATATTACAGTTCTTACTAATTGTTCCATTTAAAAGAAAGTACAAGCTCTAATAAGGAAATTGTGGGTTTATTTTATAATTTTTTTTTTTTTTTTTTTTACTTTTTTATCTTGTATTTTTACTTTGTCATATAATTGTATTAAATTTACTTTGATTTTTTTATTCCTTATAGCAGCTTTATTGATAAACAGAGTATATAATTTTAGAAGTACAAAACTACTGCAATGCGTAATTGCATCATACTATTTTTCTAATATTTCCTATCTTTGGGGAAAATATGAAAAATTTGTTTCTATTAATATGAAGTTGAAGTTCAAAATAAAGTATATATTACTCATTTATGTAATATAAAAATGTCTTCATTCTTTAAAGAATCTTTATTTTGACAGTGTTATGTTATAATTAATAATAAATAAGAAAAGTTATATAAAAT
Source organism: Latrodectus geometricus (assembly GCA_026290005.1). NCBI lineage: Eukaryota > Metazoa > Arthropoda > Arachnida > Araneae > Theridiidae > Latrodectus > Latrodectus geometricus. Next base: position 101,505 of record JAPDSC010014884.1, on the reverse strand, counting down.
TTGTTAAATTCTTTGTTATTAGTATATGTATGTTTAATGAAGAATCTTAGAAAAAATCTGTTAAAAATTTTAGTGTTGTTACATTGTTTCTTAAAATTTTTTTCAAATTTTGAAAATGGTTGATTGTTATAATAAAAATTACACTGGAAAATATTATACAGTGTATTAATTTTTTTATAGATGTTAAATTAATTTTGAACAGAGTCATTTTGTGTGCATTTCTGCCATAAGTAGTATTGAAGTTCATTATATTTATAGTTTTGTAAATGAGTCTTTACTGACTTAGTGTAACAAACTTATTGTGCACAGATCTCTATTTTAAGGAAGCCACTATATTTACCTAATTGTTTGATTTTATAAAAATGGTTTACAGTATTTTGTATGTCTTAAATCTATATTTGTATTTCATTCTAGATATTTTGGTGATATTTATATTTCTTTTTATACTAATTGAGAATAAAAATGTATCCGTCCAGGTGATAAAGTGCATATGTAAAAGGTTGTTTGCTCAATTACTTGTTGGATGTTCAACTTTTTGAACTGATTGTTTCTTAATCATGTACAGGTTTTTAATGATATGAATGACTTACAAGGATTTTAATTTGGTTCTATCCTGTGAAGATTATATTTTTGTTTAATTAAAATTATGAATTTATTTAATTTTTAAATAAAGTACAATATAATAATGATCTTCATGTAAAAGTGAAACATTTTTATTTATCTTCAAATTTTATAAAATCAATAACTATTCTCTTATAATTTTGAATACATTTTTCAAAATCTAATTTTATATAAGATTGATTTGTGAAAAATTTTTTTTGTAATAAATACTTTTTTTGATGATATAATTAATAAACATTATTTTTTCCAATGACTCAAAGCTTTTGAATTGATTTTTGTAGTACTTAATTGTATTAGACATCATTGTTATAGTTCTAAAATAAGCAGAATATTCTAATCATAAAAAAATGGTTACCCTTTTCAATGTGCTTATATATATAGATATATTGAATTTATAGTATTCAAGTTCATTTTTGATGTATAAAATAAATACAATTTTCCCCTGATAAAATTTATGCATTTATATGCTCCAATTTAATGATTTTATTCGCATATAATAATAAAATTTAAATAATCTCCAAAAATTGTTTTTCTTCACAAGTCTTTAATAATTTAAAAAAGTATAAAATAAAACACATTAAAATAAGATTTTATAACTGGAATCAGTTAAGAATATATTCACATTTGAACATATTTTTTTAAACATAATTGGAACATATTTTTTTGAAACAAAATAGGAAAAAAGTGTGTATTTTAAAACACTGAAGTGTAGCAAGGTATGATTAAGTAAAACAATCTCAAAGCATTGGTCTAGACATCTAGAATTTATTTCTGAAATAAAATTTTACTTCACTGTTTTCATCTACAAAATACTTGCACAATTTTTGTAATATATTACATACATAAAATAAATTTTATAAATGAACTGTGTGCTGTAATCACCTCTTAATGAAATGTAATTTGTGATTGAAATATAATTTAAATTAAATTTGTAAAAAAAAAAAATATCATTATCACTCTTTTTATAGTTGTAATTTCTATAAAGTGGATTTTTTTTTTATTGATTTATGTATTTTAAATATTGAGGTAAATATTTTATTTATATGTTCATATTTTCCAATCACTTGAAGTATTCAACATTACTGATAAAATAAATAATTATGTTGAAATAAATAGCTATTATTAGTTGGAATAAATAGTTACTGATGAAATAAATAGCTAATATATTTATTAAATATTAATAGTTAATAAACATGAAATAGAAAAATAAATTATATATACACTTTTTAAACCTGTGAATTTATAATTTTCTATATGAGTTGAATCTATATTACAATAAAGTATATTTAGCTTTTATAATTTTAACATAAATTGATTATATATGATATATATATACTTACATTTATCAATGTCTCTTTATTCATGAAAAATATACTATAGCAATTTTAAAAAAATTGAGTTTTATGAAGTTATATCAAAATTTTATGTCCCTGATTGTTAGTAAAAATAATTGAATTATCTAGCTATACTTATATTAATTATACAATCACACTCTTATAAAAATTATGCTTGTAGATTACTAGATTAATATATAACCAAAATTATAAGTTATTATATTTTCAAAATGTAAAACATTCGCTAAAAACTGGGTCAAGAAGTCAGAATTTTACAAAAGTTTATGTATGTTATTACATCAATATAATTGATTAAAATTTTAGATTAGAAAGATAATTTTGTTGAAAATTTACAAATGAAATTGCAATCCCTGACTTCAATTTGTGCTGATGGGAATCCAGTTTCTGATGGTTAGTAATTTTATCTAGTGACACTACTCATTTCTATCTATCTAAGAACAATGCCTATCATGGAATAATTTCAATTTATTGCGAACATTCTTATGAAAAGCCTTCAGGTGCAGCCAGGAAATATATTACATGGTAATTCTTGTGAATTATACAATGAGAAGTAGCACATGTAGTCACAGCGGATTACATGTTCACGGTTGTGGACAACTATATTCCATTAAACTATTCTTATATTCTTTTTAATTAATTCATTTTTATGAAAAAGCGTTGTAAACATAAGATAATGTTTAACAGTCGATAGTGTTTATAATGATACAGAATCTGCAGGTTGATTTAGAATGAATTGAAGATAAAAGTAGGGGGCCACAAGTCGTTTTTCCTGTAGTTAGGCTTGTGCATAACTAACAAGAACGTCTGCAGAATACAAGTTGAATTTGATTCATTATTACTGACAATTGCATTCTGTTAAACTCCCTTCTTATACCTTTGACGAAACATTGTTTTAAAAATAGGCTGTGATGTTTAATAATCAGTCATGTTTATAGTAATTTGGGATTTGAGAAAATAGGAGCTGGGTGAGTTACCTGTCTTGTTTAAAAACTGATCACAAAATGATGGTATATTCAACCATTAAGTTTCGATGATATTATGTGTAATGGACAACATACTCTCAAATAACTCAGATGAGTGATCATGTCATACAAGGTTTGATTTCTTGTTCTTTGTTCACCAAGAACAAAGATGAGTTATTCTTGATGAGCGATTATTTGTCTAGCGTGTGTGTCCATTAACATTTATGTATTGTAGGTCCACAGGCTGCCATTCTATGTTCGTGTTGCAGAAAATTTCATAATTTGTAAACATATGTTATGAACTCTAAACTCATTTTAACGTAAATTTTAACAAATCCATACAAACACTGTTGCAATATTTGTATGGATTTGTTTTAATTTCAGCATATCAAATATTTTTGAAATCAATGGGTTGCAAGTTAATATTCTTTTTATATATAAATTCTCCTTCCCCGGTGCATACCGAGTTGGCAATCGAATGATTATCCTCGGCCTTCGGTTCAATAGTTCATGGATTCGAATCTCACGTCGAATATGGACGTTTGTAGTGGTTCGGCATCCATTTTAAACAATAATTCACGGTCTAATTAACCCAGGTGTGAAAAAAAATACCTCTTGAGGGATAAACAAACCTAAATCTTACATGATTCTTTGGATTTTTGAGATTTTTTTCCCCCTTAAAAACGCTTTTTCCCCCCGCAGAATTGGTTAATAACTGTAAACCATAATGTTTGCTAGCCACTTGAATTAACTTATCTATATAATCCTTTAAAAAAGAATGTTTTTGAATTTGTAAATTAGGGGCTAAATTATTCATTTAAAATTCAATTCTAATATTTTGTATAGTTAGGATCTATTTTTTTCTCCACAAATGTAGAACTTTTTTCAAATGACAACAAAAAAGGAAGGATAGGTTTCAAACATCAACTTTATTTGTCTTTTAAAATTGGTTGATTTCTGATATTTATATACACGAATTTCTGATATTGAAGTATATCAGAAATTCGTGTAAAAATTTCTTTTCATTAACAAGGAAATATTGTTTAAATGTTAAAAGTATCTCAACTTTATCTAAATCAAGATTTTATTATAAAAAATAAAGAGATTGCAATGAATAGATATGTAATGAATTACATAAAATCAAAAAGTCATTATTTCTCTCAATAAGTTAATAGTTACTGTAAGTATTAAATAAAGTTAATAGTTACTGTAAGTATTAAATAAAGTTAATAGTTGCTGTAACTATTTCCTTTATGAAGTTTAAAATACATTGAAAGTAATAGTTTAATATAGTGTATCTAAGAAATATAAAAGTTTAGTTGTGTGTGTGTGTCAGTCAATAGAAGCGACTTTATCGCATTGTTTCCTTTTTGCATTTCCTATTTTAACTATTTTTCATAATTTCATTTATAGATTGTTAAATTTCCTATACACCAGCAATTTTAATGAAAAGATGTCTCCAAAATTTTTAATCAATACTGGATTTATTGTGTAATATTATTTTATAAGTATTAAAAATAATAGGTTACTATAAATTAAACAAATTAAATATAAAAAGTAAGTAATTTAATAATTAATTTGAACAAATTATTATAAATTATATTATTAAGAAGATTATTTTAAAATACGTATGTCACAATGCAATATTTAAAAGCATTAATTATGATTTATATCTTCAGCATTGAAGAAAAAAATTCATTATTTTGACTTATTATTCTAAAAACTTTGCATGACAGAGTGAGAAAATAATCGAATTAACGTTTTTATCCTTTTTCATTTTTTAAAAATATTTTCCATAACTATAATTAAAAAAGTTGAATTGATAAAACTATTTATATTTTCGATGACTCTTGATGTTAAAGGCCTGGTCTATAACATCAAGGCTATTTTAAATCAAACATTAAATACTGTTTGATAATTAAACTCAGATCATGTCCAGAAACTGGTATGAGATACATCTTATCGATTTTAAATCCTCTTAACAATGCGCGTACAATTTCTATTAAGTACCAAACAATATCCTAAAATTCTCTTTAAAAGAATCATGCCATTCAGCATTTCTTTACATGGTAAAACTTTTTGCTTCAACATTATGTGAAAATCTTTAATAAAAATATTTGTATTTGAAGTTGGATATCTTTCATACGTCCCCTATAATGCAACCTTCCTTTTTCTAACACGTTGTGGATTATCTAATAACATAAGCCTGCTGTTAGGCATTTTAATAAACACCTAATAACTGCCTTCTAGGAGGACTTTTTCATAATATAACGAGCTATATTTATGTATAGCTCGTTATATTATGAAAAAGTGAACGCAAGATAGAAAATCCGGAAATCTCCCAAAAACCCATCCTTATAGACGCGAATGTAGAAAGGAACACGCAACACCGATCTCAGTTGTTCAACAGTTCCTGCTATCGAACTCGGATCTTTCACTCTGAAGAATGGTATCCTGCCATAAGGTCACGGTTTCTTTAATTTCATATATTTACCTCTAGAGTTTCATAAAGAAACACCTTAGTTCGTTAATTTTTGTCCATAAATATATTTAAATGCTGCCCAAAATATAATATTTTTTACAACATAAAATTAAGTTTCATTCGCGAAAAAGGGAGAAAGAAAAAATATGGAAGGTGATGAAATGAATAAAGTAATTTAAAATATTTATGTTTGTGTATTAAAAATAAAATAAATTAAGAACAAATTATTTTAGGATAAAATAATTATTTTTGTGTAAAATTGTTGGTCGATTATTTTGCCCATAAATAATTATATTGTAGTGTATAGAGCAATAATTTTATTATTCAGCGTAAAATTATTAATTAGTTAATTAACTAATTATAATTAGAAAAAATGTTTAACACATACAGAAATAATTATATTGTTATAAGTAATATAAGTATCAATCTACTGTTATATTATTTATCTGAGAAGACTACCTGGACAGAGAGCTCTACGGTTAATATACTATATTTTACACCAAATTCTGAGCCATTAAAAATATCCACACTCCCGATAGAAATGACCTGCATGAACCGTTGAGTTAAAGGCAAGAATGCAAATTGTATAATTACATTTTTCGCCGAGCAGGCTGTCGAATGATTATGGATATGATCTGTTAAACCATTTTATGGGTTCGAATCCTCTCTCGACATTGAATATTTATAATGGTTCTCAAACCACTTTAAACTGTAGGTAATCGTCCAATCTGTCCCTTTAACTATTCTTTGGGTGACAAGCATATTATATTCAACTATTTATTCAGCTTTGAGTAGAACAGATCAACATCGATTTTATTTCGAGCTTTATTTTAGAATACAATAAAGAGAAGATCTTTGAATGAAAAAAGAAGTGAATTTTGAGAACTAAATGCGCTATTTTTTGTAATAAAATTACTTTAATTAAGGAATTATTATTTTAATTGCTTTAAAGTCATTATCATTTTAAAAAAAGAACCTATTTCAGTTCTGTTTTTGAATACATCTTAGTATATATATATATATATATATAAATTTGTATAAAAGAAGAATACATCATCAAAAAATCTGTTTTCCAGGCGTAGTTTTACATATTTTTTGGACTTCATCCAATTCAGTAATTTGCATACTATGCTTTGTCATCGTTGCCAAATAATATATTTAATTTATAACAAGTTTTTTTCAGTTGTTCATTACACATCTGCCTGTGATCATCAACATCATAACGTGTATTTGTTAATTACAAAAATTTTAGATGCCGTTTTAAATTCTTAAATCTTTAATAATTACTTACAGAACTATCGAGACATTTTAATTTGTATACAGAATTTTCGTGAATAGCTAAATATTTTTAAAAACTGGATCTTACAATTATCATTAAAACATATGTTGGATAAAAATTTGGTTTTGGTAGACATGTACACATTTAGAGATTTTTGTGCTTTACAATATTTCTCAACTATTATGTTATAAGATTGATTCAGTTCTCAGTTAATCATTTAACTCGTAAATAATGGCTATACTTCGGTGTTTGATGTTACATAATTATAATAAAATCTTAATATGTAGATATGAATATAAAAAAACTTAAATACTTCACACCATCAAAAATAATACATATTTATTCGTCGCTGTATAAATATTTAATGTATCAAACTCTAGGTAGCCCATAATCTGTTAATTTCAATTTAGCTGGCTAAAGCATATTTTTTGTTTAAGTAAATTACGTAAAATGAAATTTTAAGGCTTTTGCAAATTCAATTGCGTTTCTTGTCTCAAAATATAAATTTCTAATGGCCTAACTTTTTTGACACTGATTCCAAGTTGGATTTCAAAATCAATGAAGATGCGGGCAGTTTGTCTGTCCACAACAAGAACTGATGCTGCCTAGTAATCTGGTTAGTGATGGTTGCTATAGTAACAAGAATTGTGTATTTCAAATGAGGATTAAGGGTATCATGAATTGATGGTATTTAGGTTAGCACCTCGTATTATTCTCAACGAAATTGGTGCTTTTCAACTGGTTCCTCCTACCGAAAATGGAGGATGTCTTGTTTCCATGATAACAGGTAAGTTGGCGAAAGCTAGTCTCGTTGTAGACAGTATTCAAAAAGGTGATCATATAAATTGTTATGGAGTATTTGAGATTTGGATTGTGGCACACTGATATGTGGAAAAGTTAATTTCTGTTGATTTTTCTTAATCCAGTCAACGATCTAGATTTATTGGTAGTAGAAGGAATTGACTTTCAGGTGTCCATCCAGGGCCGGTGCTAGGGGTGGGCAAGCCGGGCCCCTGCCCAGGGCGGCAATCTTAGAGGGCGGCAAATTGGCCCTAAAATTAAATTTCTCAAACTTTTAAACATTTTCTATTTCTAAAAAAATTGAGTTTTGACTCATGATATACTAAACTTTTTTGTTTAAAATGAATGAAGAGAAATTAAAATGAATTTTATGCATTAAGATATTTGGAATCAACAGGGTGTTTTTTAAACATACAGCAAAAATTTGTTTCTTTTTGGTTCTACTTTAAGTTCTCTTTCTATTGGAGGTTTTAAAGATTGGAAGCACCTCGCTAAGATTTTAAATCAACATGAAACCTCTAAAAAACATATCGAAAGTCAAAAGTCTTGGATTGAATTAAGTCAAAGAATACAGTACTCTAAAACGATTGACAGTCATTCACAGAGACTTATTACCGCAGAAATAAATTATTGAGGCGAGGTTGTTCTACGAATTGTTTCAACAATAAAAATGCCTGCTCAAAACTGTTTAGCCCTTTGAGGTACAAGTGACAAACTTTACGATTTCGGTAACGGTAATTTTTTACAAATTATTCAATTACTTGTTCAGTTTGATCCAGTAATGGAAGAGCATATCCGCAGAGTGCTTAAAAAAGAAGAAGCTAAAGTGCACTATCTCGGAAAAGAAATTCAAAATGAATTGATTATTCTTTTAGCTGAAAATATAACATCTCATATTATTACTGATATTAAAAAAGCTAAATATTATTCAATAATTCCAGATTGCACTCCTGATATCAGCAAGATCGAGCAAATGACAGTTTTAGTAAGGTATGTATCCATTGTTAAGTCCAATCCCAAGGAGGTTTCCATTAAAATTAATGAAAGCTTTTTAGGCTTTCTTCCGGTTGAAAGATCGACTGGATATGAACTTTCAGCTCTAATACTTAAAAGACTTGAAACATTGGGATTGAATTTGCAGAATATAAGGGGAGAGGCTTACGATAATGGGGCCAACATGAGAGGCAGTAAATCGGGAGTACAATCTAGAATAAATGCGTTAAATCCAAGAGCATTTTACCTTCCATGTTGCAGCCACTCATTAAACTTGGTAGTTAATGACGTGGCAAAAGCCTCCTTCGAAGCTGCCAATTTTTTTAATATAGTCCAAAAAATATATCTGTTTTTTTCCTCATCAACTTTTCGATGGACCATATTATTAAAATATGTTTCCGGACTTACTTTGAAACCTCTATGGGATACTCGTTGGGAAAGCCGAATAGATGCATTAAAACCACTAAGGTATCAATTAGAAGGGATATACGATGCTTTACTTGCTGTTTGTAATAACTCGGAGGTTAACAACTCTATAAGAGTTGAGGCTTCTGGACTATTAAGTTGTGTCAAACAATTTAAATTCTTATGCTGCATTGTAATTTGGTACAAAACCTTAAATTGTATCAATCCTATAAGTAAGCTCTTGCAGACAAAAGACTATGATTTACCATCTGCTATGGAGCTCTTGAAAAATTGTAAAGATTTTTTCAAGCATCTTAGATCGGACAGAGCCTTTAATGAAATGCTTTGCGATGCTCGAGAACTCGCAGACGAAATTGACATACCAGCAAATTTTGAGCTTACCCAGCCACGTCATAGAGTTAGAAGAAGGAATGTTAATTTCGACTATGAGGCAAAAGATGATCCAATAGAAGATCCTGCTTTGAAATATAAGGCAGAATTTTATTTTTTTACATTAGATAAAGCTATCAATGCACTCGAATCCAGGTTTGATTTAATCAGTACCCACAGCAACTATTTCCAATTTTTTTACAATATTTCTGATTTAAAAGATATTCCTCAAAACGACGTATAAAGTATTGTAAAGATTTAGAAACAGTGTTGACTGATGGGAATTCATCCGATATAAACGCGCTTGACTTGGCAGACGAGATAGTAGCTGTTTTGGCTTTGCTAAACAAAATAGAAAGTCTAGTTGAGATTTTAAAATTCATATCGAACATGGATTTTGCTCCCAATCTTGGTATAGTTTTAAGAATATTGCTGACTCTCCTAATAAGTGTGGCAAGTGGAGAAAGGAGTTTCTCCAAATTAAAATTAATTAAAAAATTTTTACGCTCCACAACTACCGAGGATCGACTAAACGGCTTAACAACAATAGTTGTCGAACATGACCTGGTTGAAAAAACTAATGTTAAAGAAATTATAAAACAATTTTCAGAATTAAAAGTGAGAAAAAAAATTTTCAACTCTCGGATTAAATGCATTTTTAATATGTAATACAGTTTTAATATTTAGTGGTTTTATAATTTGTTTTACTTTTTTTTAAATATCTGTTCTGTATTTTATAATTATGCACCAGAAATGACTCTTTCTTTTTTTTCTGCGCAACTCTAATTTTAATTTAGTGCCAAAAACATAAATAAATAAGTTAGTATTTTTTGCTAATCAAAACTTCAACATTGCTGATGATTACAATTTTTTTACTCGTTTTATTTTACCATTAATTGTGGAAAGGGTTCAGGATCTCTTTTAATTTTTGTTATAAAGGGGCGAC
>JAPDSC010014884.1:8503-86343 GCA_026290005.1 Latrodectus geometricus | reverse complement strand
ATATATATATATATATATATATATATATATATATATATATATAAAGGAGTAAAATCAGAGATATATTAATACTTTAGCAAGAAATAGAAGAAATTAAAAGCAATAAATTTGCATATTTTATTAACAGGTAAAACTAAGCCAAATAAAATGTTTTCAATTTTATAAAATTGAAAAAAAATTAAGAGAAAATGCTATGCAAAAGGAAATGCTATGCAATTATGTTTCTATGCAAAAGAACATTTTTTGATTCGATCTTAAATAAACGCATGTTTATATTTTTTGTCTATTTTAAAATTAAAAATATAGAAGATAATCAATAATTTCAGGCATGTGAAAAATTATATTTAATAAAAACGATCGATAAAACCTTAATTATTATTTAACCATAATATTGACTTCTCAATTGGTATTAGCAAGATGTTCTTTTAAATTGACATGCATATTTTCATTTGATATTTAATAAGTTTATTGTATTTTCACATGGTATCAAACTTATTAAAGTGTTTTAGTGTTTTATTACGTATATATATACTTAATAAAATTTTTTAATAATAAGTATGATATTAAGAAGTTAAATTAGCATATGAGAAATATGTGCTTAATATTTAAAAATACATAATTTAAATCTGAAAATAGATACAAATGAATGGTAAAATTATTATTTATTTTTTTTTAATTCTTATAATTTTTAAGACAAATTTATAAAAGACAAATAAAAATGTTTTTTTTTTAAATAATTTTTTATAGTTCATAAAAGACAAAAATTATAAAATTTTTATAACAGCATATCAATTCTATATCATTAGAAACTATGGAAAGTTGTTTGTATGATTTCAGAGTTAGAATGCTAGATAAATGAAAAATTGTCAATTTCTGGTTGTTAATCTAAATTTCTGCTGAATAGTTTAAATAGTATGCACAGGAAATTATCTCATTTTATTAAAATACGTTATTATTTTTGTCATGAGTTCAATTTCTGAGTGGGTGTAATTATGTTTTATGTCAACGAATGTAAGTTTATATATGTTTAGATTAAGATTCGAAATGCGAGTTTCAGCAATTTGGTAAGTTGAAGAATGTAAGAGTTGGGGAAAAAAATGGAAGGTCTGCAGTTTCTGACTGCTGATCTCATCAATAGATCAAAAAGATCTCATTCAAACTTTCTTGATTTATTCTTTCGATCTTAATCATAAATCAGCTGAAGTTATTTGGCTGAGAGTCTCTGCGGCCTTGTTCCCGTAGTACTGAGCCAAAATGGTTTCCAAAAATAGCATCTCGCCGAAAGGCCATGATAGCAGTTGCCGAGAGGAGCTGGATATCGATCCATCCAAGCCCTGAGGTGCTGCCCTGTAAAAAAAATAAGCACTTCGTCCTCTTGGAGTCGTCCGTTGCCAAGGCAACTGCTCGTTTTCTGATATGCCCCCGATTCTCTCGAATCTTATCGATAAAATTTTCTGTTCTAATGAACTGCTGAATAGTTGGCTGAACTTCGAGAGGTTGATTGAATCTAATAAATGGCCGGATTAAATTCTGAACTTAGGAAGTTTGGAGTTTTCGAGTCCTGCATCTAAAAAATTATTTTGTATTTAAAAAAAGAAATATAACAATTAGTTTATTTTAAAAGTTTAGCGAAAGTTGTCACTTCGAATTTTTTTTATTTGAAATAAAGCTTTACAAGATTATCAAATACAGTCTTATAGTACCAGAAATAGAAGTACCAATAGTAGATAAAAAAAGTAGTTCACTATTTATACTATTATATCGATATTATATACCACTAAATATTTTCAATTTTGAATTTAAAGGATATTTTATACAGTTTCAGTTACATTTTGGTAAAGATGTATACTTAAGATCACTGAGAATAAGTTGATCGAAATTAGATGATGAAACTACGTATTCTTATTGACATAGCACGGTATAACGATTATTTGAAGAGGAATGTATCGTGATCGCTATTAATGGGAATGATATTGACTTTGCTTCCAAGTTTCGTGACAGTATCTTCTAAAAGTTTACCTTGAGGTATATAATCACGTAATTTTACGATATGAATTTATGTATAACAAGGATAGCTCTTATAGTTAAACACGCTTATTATTAATTATATTGGAATATTAAACCCAAAATATAATAAAATTTTCCATGCAGTCTAAGACTAATGCACCTAGGTCTGAAACAAGTATTCTGAATAAGGCCAAAAAAATTTATTGAAATCATATCTCATGTACTCAGCAATAAGGAATATTTAGGGATACCAATTATGTTTTCAAAAATTCATTTAGTTATGTTATCATTAAAAAAAAGGTGTTTTTATTGTATAAGAGTATACAACTCTAAAAATTGTCCTTTGAACAATTTTTATGGCTTCAAAAGTTTGGTAATAATAGAGAATTATTATTCGCTAAATTAATCTCGTATTTAACTACGTTTAATTTATCTTTTGAAATGAATTTTAAGCAGTTTATAAGAATTTTAAAAGTGATTATACACATATGGTTTGTTGATAATTATCAATAGATTTCTCAATAATCAAAAATTCTTAAAGGCTCATAAAATATGCCCCTTTTCATAAAAAGTTGATTATCTTGATTGTCACTTGATAGTATAACTTTCCAACCCAAAAAAATAAACGATGTCTATATTTCTCGGGTAATGTGTTGCCCTAAATATAGAAACTTTGTGTCAGTTTTAAATTTATTCTAACATAATAATTTAGCAACTTATTAAAATTGAATTTTAATTTGCAGTAATCTTCCGTAAATCAATAAAAAGACTTAAGAGCTTTTCACCGAAAAACATATCTCTAAATAGATTTATTCCTAATATGCTGAAGGTACTGACAACTTAAGAATTGATTCCGAAAAAATTACTTTCTTGATTCATTTCACAGAATGTAAGGCATTAAAGGTTTCAGAATGTAATTTTAAAACTTTTAGACGTTGGATCACAACTTAAACTCATATTTTCTTAAAAAAGTTACAAGATTTATATGTTTTTCTTGACCGATTGACCACTTGCTAACATGTCTCTAGGATTGGCTATAATGTGTTGGGAGTGCAATTCCCACTACGACAGAAACTGTGCCGACCCTTTCAGGAACGAGACATTCGCCCTCACAGACTGCAACCAGAAAGATCTCGAGCACTTTCCTGAACAGAAGGCCACGGTATGCCGCAAGATCATTCAAAAAGGTAAGATTCAAAAGGTTATATTTATTGATGAAAGATTGCAGTAAAGGATTAGTCACAAGCACTTTTCTCAGTGATCATGCATAAGACGGTGATAAAGCAGCATGTTCGATGCAATAGCATAGAGCATACAAATCAAAATCGTGTATTTTAGAACTTACATAGAATATTCTAAAGCACGCCATTTTGATTCAAGGTAACTTCAATGGTAGTTTGGTAGTTCTTTGAGCGTTGTGGAAACCCAGTAATTAAGTAATTGGTAATTAAATTGGTTGCCAAGGTAAGTTACACAGTTCGGTGCCCAACCTCATCCGTATAAAATCTTTCCAATCTAAAATTAACCCAGCAAGCCAGATTTTAGATTCGAAAGATTTTGGCATGCATCCTCAATAAGTCTTAGATTGTCTCTAGAAATAAATTTAACTTTTCTAATTACTGATGAATAAGAGGGCATTTCAGTGGGAACAATAATCGATCACGAGTTGAAGAATAATCAATGACATTCTATTTATGGTAAAGTCCCAGGACCAAAATTGCTTATTGTTCTTCAATCAAATTATGATATTAGAAACGAATTAATTTAAAAGAGATTTTTTAATGAATTTGACATAAATTCCAACTCATTTATGATTTTCAATTTTTGAGAACCTTGAAAGATTTAGCATTGTTTGGCTTTTGACTGACGATCACTTGAAATTATTTTATATTTTGAATTTTTACTAATGTGCATAAACGCCTATTCTGTAAAAAATGTCTGTGTTCTAATATTGTTTAATAATACATTTATTTATTTTTATAATAACTATACTGTAATGAAAAAGATCATAATTTTTCTAATTTGACTTTCTTTATTTTATCATTCTCATTTTAGAAAGTTTAAATTATTTACTTTTGAAATGTGCAATTCCAAATCAATATACGAAACTATATTCATTATTTGTGTTTAATTTATTGAAACCCATTATGCTATAGCATGACGTGTTTCAATAAATTAAACAAAACTAATATAGTTTCGTTATGCTATAGCATCTTGTAATCAGTAGCATGGTCGTCGTCAATAATGGTGTCATGGAATTTTTTAATTAAGTAAACAAATAGAGAAAGGATCTGGAATGGGAAATTCTGGAATGTTTTCCACACTCGTTTATCAATTTTCATGAAAATAAATTAAGATCATCGACAGTGACAACGGTCATTTAATGCAGCAAATTATGTATCTTAGCTTAAAGCATGGTTAATCTAATACATTTATATTGCATTAAAATCCGCTGCAAACTTAGAGATATTCTAAGACTTTGAGGGAAAGTTTGCAAACTTTCTTGCTTTGGCAGTGACACCTGGCCCGCTAATTAAATATCTTGACATGATATCACGCTCATGACATGTAGCGAACCATATAACTGAGTTTGTTGCATGACGTATTTAGTCCTATACAATTTTTATTGCACCAAAACCAAGCTGCCAACTCTGAAATGTCCTAATAATTTGTGAAAGCGTCTGAAATTGTTGATGCTAAAGCCAAAAACACAAAGAAGTTCTAAAAGTTAGTGGAAATATCTAAACTAGTTTTTGTTTTTGCAGTGAAAGATGACTACCGCTTCGTGAGGGGCTGCGGCTGGTTGAGTAACGAAAAAGAGAGCACCGACTGCTTCAAGAGAGCAGGAACCTTCAACGTCCTTATACAGTACTGCAGCTGTGACCAAGATGGCTGCAATTCCGCCCCCGTCCTTCCACAACATGGGTGGGCGGTGGCCCTGCTGGCTGTTGTCCTTGCCACCTGGATGGCGGTCAAGTAGAACAGTCCCCAGGTGGAGTACCATCTCCTCGATCACCGACCAAGAAGCCGATGTACAGAAATGTCCACAAAACTTAGAAGAGACAGATTTTTTATTAATTGCATTGTGACATCACCGACTTACTCATTCTCTTCTGGAGTTTCTTTTTTTTTATTTACACTTTCCCGTCTTCCATTATATATTTTTATGACATTACTTGAACTCGGTTTTTGATTTATAATTCGGTTCTTACTGAATATTGTTAACGTTTCATTGAATTTATTTATTATTTTTTTTTTCACATCTCATTTTTTTTTTCTATCAATGTGTTCAAACTGTAAGACTCTGATGTCACTTTAGTGTGTATTTTTGACAAATATTATCGGCATGGTGTTTCATACACAACTTACGACTTTGTTTATGTTCCGAAACTACGATTCCCAACTATTTAACAAAATTGTGTTCGGACAATGCGTTCGAATTCCTCAAAGAATTCATAAGATCTCATTCATCCAACACAAGTATAAATAAACTAATTATATTAACTCTAATTCAATCAAACAATAAATTTTCTTCAAATTGAGAGAAAACATACTTAAAGCTAAGAGTTAAAATTTTATTGAAAAAATAACCAAATTCAAACTCAAGCAATCGAGATATGATTTAATTGATATATATACCTATTTGAAAAAGTTGGGAATCAGATATTCAGAGTTTATTTCGTTTAGATGTTAAATACATGTTGTACTCTAACTTTATAACAGTATGAGAAAATTGAAACAAATTAAATGAGGATCAGGCAATATATTTTAGGCTAGCGTTATTCAATAATGCTTATAGAACTAGTCATCTTCATGCTATAGCATGGTTGAATGGAACTATAGTATATTTTATAGAAAAAGGCTTTGATAAAAAACACTGTGGCTTTTTTCTCACGCTGTGATGTTTCTGAAAAAAAATCATTTACATTATAATGTTGCTGAAAATTTTCACACCTGTTGATGTTGTTGTTTACAATATTGTAATTCAAAAATGTTCATGCATACGCGTTCAGATTTATTTAACAAAAGTATGATGCATTTATAAACAAGCACGAAATTTTAAAGTTAAGTATTCACTTTATTTCTAAAGTCGTGCCATTTTCGCGGGTAGGCACTGCAGTATTCAGCATTTTCTTCCTTTCATTTTTTTTTTCTTTTCGTGCATAATAGGATTAGTTTTTAGTGTGTAAAATATCACTTCGGATATTCATCCATAGCATCGGTGTTTTGCTTTTTATTACGTAACGGGGCATTCGATTATTATTTAGCACAGCATTTTGTGAATACTGCATGATAAATTTCGCTTCAGTTTTTCGAAATTCATCAGTGTTGCCATGTAAATACTTCAAAAGGCTTGATAGTCTGTGAAATTCTCTTTTCATCTTGAAGCACGCTTCTCATTGTTTTGGCGCCGTTCAGCAGATTGATGGGAAAACATTATTGCAGAATCTTCATCTAATTTCACTTTTTCCTTCCAAAAACAAAATTTAAAAAAAAGTAGTTCAGGAACTGGAATTATTTTTCTTTTCCAAAAAAGAGAAACTTTTATTTGTGATATTAGAGCTTTTAAAGGGAATTCTTCCACTTCAAGATTTAGATGTTTATTTTACCGACATAGACTTGGATATGGAGTTGCCTTAAATACACGATTTAAATCCCTCTCCCTTTGGATCACCATTAGAAGGTGATTCTCTTTCCGTGTGTATTCGTTGTGTGTTTCCTCTTTCTTTTCTTTTTTTGTCGTACGAAACCACAGTTGATTAGAAGACTTTGTCTATTCTTCACCGCTCTCTAAAAGTACATTCCAGATGGTTCAGGGAACAATACGCAGGAGTAATCGAAAGTCGTTCGTACAATCACGCGTGATTTACTCACTAGATGGTGCCACGATGAATACGCGTGCTTGTTGTAGTGGATACTTAGGAGTCTAAATGCACTGCACTTCTCAAATCCAAATTTTAAAAATAAAAAAAAAAACAACTATTTCACACCATAATGTGCTGATAGAATTTAAAACAAATATTCTTTTCTAGATTTGGCTGATGATTCAGAATTCGATAGAAATATTGAAACTTTCTGTAAATTGGAATGACATTAAATTAAAGATAAACATAAAAAGCATTTTCCTCATTATTTACATCAAGTTTCTTGTACAAAATGTAATGACTTTAGAATGGAGTGGTTACATAGTAAATTTAGTTGTTTTTTAAAAAAAATATAATTTTATAAATATGTTTGAAATATGTTATTATTGTTTCCTGTTATTATTGAATTTTTATCTTGTTTTTTTTAAAGTATTTTTTACAAGTTTTATATTATATGCATTAATATTTGTTATTTGTATTGTTAGATAATTTTTTCTAGTTCTAATGAAACGTGGTTTCCATGTCGTTATAGTATCTATGTGCTTGTTTTAGTGGCAGTTATAATTCTGACCACTAGAGGGAGCTACAGCTACTATTCCAAAGATTTCTAGTCCTGCGAAGAAACTTTCATTTTGCATGATATTCTTCGTAGTTCGTATTTCTAATTGAAATATGTGTTGTAGGAATTTCTATCAACCATTTACTTCCTATTGAAATGTTGTTTTTCCTAAACTTGAAGAAATTTTTTTTGTTCCTTAAAACTATTTAGTATATAGCTTTGAGTATTAAATGGCGAAAAATATGGTTCGGAGAACGAAATTCAGAATATTATTCATTCGTTTATTCTTAGATTCGACCAAAATATTCCTCAATAAGTAACAGATAATTTTCCAAATGATGGAATTCTGTTCATTAAATTCAAATGGCATTTGCTCAAAAATAATTCGGAAACAAAAGTAACGTCGCTCCCGAATTTTTAATCCTTAAATACTCGCATCATTTTTATCATAAAAAATATCCTATCAAAGAGCTAATTTCTCTTGAACTTTCTTATGCTGTGATCAGATAACTGTGATGACTTTTTCCATACGGAAGTCAATATTGTATCCTTATTATCTATTCAATAAATTCCATCAGTGAATTTGTCTATTGAAATCAAAATTGCAAACTCATATCCTTATCACTTTTTTACTGGATATTTTAAATTAATACTTGTATTTTATGGAAGCTGATAAAATTAAAATGAAACTCTATTTTACAATGATTGCTTATAAAATTGAAACGTCAATATATTTTTGTATTTGAAACATATTTTTCGCCACTTCAAGAGTATGTTTTTATGTGAAATCCAATTTTTCTTTATTATTATTATTTATTTATTGATATTGTATCTCGTTGTTCAATGTGCCATTTATTTTTACGTGTGACTTGTACTGGTTGTTGTTTCATTTCTTAATGTTAAAAAAAAATGCAAAAAAAGAAAAAAATAGAAAAAAAATAACAACAATGCTATTCTTTCAGATGGCAAGAAAACAATTGTGTCATGAAGAATTAAACACCTTTCCCGTTTGTTACGTCATGGCAGATATTTAGCATTTTGTTCTCAACTTAATTATAATTATTTTAAAAAAAACGCATATTAAGTACCATTAGGGTGAAATTAATTCAGCACTTAAAGGAATGCTTCGGAAATACTAGAAAGATTGTAATAAAATTTTGTCATAATAACTTCTTTAATATCACGTTTAGATTAGTAACTTTACCAGCGGGTTTTAAAGAAACATTAAAAAGCAGGTTTCAAATTCATTACTTTATCGGAAAAATTAATCCAAAAGTAGGCATCAATCTTAATGAGACAATCCAAAGTACGTTGAGTTGTAATTGTTTCATTGCACAAACTAAACTTCGCATAGGCAACTGCATATATGTAGTCCCTTTTAGACCAATTTAGAAATTCTTTATCATTTCTAAGAAATTTATCGATTTTGATTTGTACGTAAAGGTAGGGTAATTCTACCTTTTGGAATTGCGGGTTACAATCAATTAATCAATGTTATTCTAAAATATTCGCATCAATAATCAATTAATTCATAAAGGAATGATTTTTGTTTGTTTGTTCGCAGAATACATTGCACTCATCAATGTGACAAATGTTATTTTTTTTATTTATTTTATGATTTCCCTTAACATTATGTATAATATGCTTAAGAAAAGTTAGTAACTGAAAACTGGAACTAATTGTAAGTTGGAATATCCTCGAGACATTTCTCAGAAAACCAGACGAATTCCACGCACTGTGCAGCAATTGCCTCACTGGAACACGTTAATATAAAATTAATCTCTCCGAGGGACGCTTTTCCCGCCATCGGGTGGTGCTCGCCCGCTGAATAAGATCGAAAACTACGCTTTCTTGAAAGAATTGAACCTGCGTGTGGCTGCGAATTAAAAATTTAAATTTATTTAAAAAATTCGGCATCCACTTCATTTTTTTTTGTTCGAAGTTCCAGTTGTAAATTTGCTGCACAGTTAAAGAAAGATATGGAAAAGAAACTAACTTGTATGTAATCATTACACAATTTAAAATTTCAACGCTGTAATTTAAATTATTTCGGTATTTTGCACTAGTGCATCCGATAGATAAGCCTTAATGGTAAAATTTTAGCACAATTGCTACAGGCACTTAGGCATTCTTCATAATTGCAACTGATCGCTAAGCCTAAATGCTTAGAAAACTTAAGCACAATTGCTTTGATACTAGTTGCATGTTTAAATTGAAGATCCAGTATTTGAACATTTTATCTCCAGCTCAGTTACTAACTGTAACCATCATTTAGAATATTGTCAATTTACAATTTCATTTTTTACAGTTTATTGTTTTCAAGAATCATTTAAATTAACAAAAGGTTGGTACAGTTTTTTAAGACGACGAAATGAATGCTGATTCAATTTGTCGCAAAGAGGAAAAGGTAAAAAAGTAAAAAGAATGATGAAATACTGATCTCGAAATACTTCACTCACTCGAAAAAGAACCGAGAAAAAGCCAATACAGATAATGAGTGGGATTTCTGATAAACGAGATCGATTTAGAAGTGAATTTAAAAAATCTATTCAACTGCCTATTCGAGGCAGAATTTGAATTAAGAACTGTTCGATTCGAGTTGATTAAAAGGTAAAAGTTCGTGGTTCTATGATCCCAAAGAAATGAAAGATATTCTTTTTTATCTTTCAAACAGTCCAAAATGAATGCAATACGGCTTTTTAATTTGCAATAGCTGATTTCGAAGACACGCGAATCCAGGTTCTCGATCAACATTCCAAGCGAGAGAGCGTGATAACACAGCACTCATAGTTCGATCGAGGCGAGCCTTTCTGATAGCGAGAGGGGTGACTTTGCCCAAAGGGGAGTCTTATATTTCTATATTTTGAATCTTTTTAATAATTTCTTAGAATCCTTTTGCTTCTTTGGGATCTTATGACAAAAAGAGAAGGTATTTTTCACTTCATTTCAGTTCGATGTTAACTTCTTTTTTACACACGCGAATTTTTTGTTTATAATCATTTCACAAACGCTATTGGTTTGCAGGCACACAAAAATTGATGAATGCACATATTCCTGCTGTTATTTTAAGGCAATTTCTCAGAAATTATAACTTAGCAAACTACTGAATTTTTAATATCTCCAAAACGAGAATAGAATTCCTCATTTTTTGAATTAGTAAATGGAATATTTGTTTGGAATTAATGTTTATTTGATTGGCTTTTATTACATTCTAATGTATTTCAAGCTCTTGACAAAATAAAGATATCGAAACACATCAATCATAATGTTAATTATCATTATTTTAAAAAATTAAATTTAAAAAAATCCAAAATTTTTGACTAAAAAATATTTTTTTCTGATTAAAATATAAAAATTTATTCCCTTCTAATTAGTTTATATTTTTAAATTTATTCAAATTGAACGGTTAAAGTTAAAATTAAAAAGGTGCATGACATAACAAATGTGAAAACAATTCCAAAAAAAGGCTTCCTTTATTTCTTTGAAGTTATAATTAATTTATATGCTTCATTTAAATAACAGTTATTAAAAGTATTGCTGGATTTATGGATTCGTAACTTATAGATTTAATTTTTCAGATTTTCTTTGATTTCATATTATATTGAGTAAAATGTACATTTATTTATATGGTATGTTCTTTTCCTGATATGTTCAAGGTTGTCTGATAATTTTCATGTATTTATTTGTTTAAATAAATTCTTTTCAGTTAAAGCATCTTTGTATTTTTTCTGCTTCGAATCAAATACAAAATAAATTATTCATGAAGTTCGAAATGTTCTAAGTCGGATTTCATTAATCATTCAATTAATATAAAACAAAACAACAGAAAAAGAATTTTTATATTTAAAAAAATGAAAATTTATTTACATTTTAACATAATACTTCATAAGTTTTATATTTAAAACCTGATACTTATAAGCATATTTAAAAAACATTTCGAAAAGGAAAATTAACTGTTTTACCGTAAACTGAAAATTTATAAATTACACAAAGAACTTTTGCGGATTAACAAAAATTAGAAACTTCTATCAATAAAAGTTATACAATTGGTCTTTTTTTTTTATTGAATTGTATTTATATTTTTTATAACATTATAAAATTTTCAAAGTACGAAAATGACTGTTATAAAAAATTTCACCAATATTTAGAACAAATTTCACCAATATTTAAACAAACAAAGGGAACAATATTTAGAACAGAATCTTCCAGTGTTGTATGTATATTTATCTAAATACTTTTAATAGTTCTTCTCAGAAATATTCAGAACTTTTTAAAGTTTTATTTGTGTATTTGCGTAAGTAATAAAATGATCTATAGAAAACATTAGGACTTCAAGTGATAAATTTCTTCTAGAAAAAGTCAAAATAAAAAAAAAATAAATAAATAAAAATCAGAGACGAAAAATTTATTGCCAAAAAACTGCACCCAATGTAGCATGTTTCAACATAATACCTAGCAGCTTAAAGTTTAAAATTTGTAAAACAAAAATGCTTACGAAAAGCTTACTTCGTGTGTTTTTATAAGTAATAAAATGAGCTATATGATAGGTTTTTTTCTTGAAACACACACAAAAATACAATAATAAAATTATACCGAGAGAGTATATATCAATTTAATGCATAAAAGCTGAAAGTTTATTTTTGAAATGATTATGGTACTTAAGATTCTCCAAAGATTAGCGATTAATCCCCCAAAATACTCGCCAAAAATATGCCATTATAACCATCTACATCAATTTAAACAGTCTAGAGTTTACTGCATGTTTTGTCTGAAGCTTCTAAAGTATCATTTTCTATTTTTTAACAGTCTAAGTGAAAGAAAATTATAGGCTTTAACTCTGTGGATTTGTATATTTTAATTACAACTGTAACTGATGCAGCTAAGTCTTTCCAAAATTATGAAAGCTTACCTTAAAATAAACATGGTTAACATAACTGACTACGCATGGGGAGGACCTGGGTTCGAATCCCGGCTAGGGCATGGAAGTACTTTCTCTTGATATGTGTTTCTTGTCCTTTCCTTTGATGATGGATGAATGTGACCCGCCCTATAAACGGGTTTGTGGAGGTGTGACGTGAGTAGTGCTACTCGCCTCCGTGACTTGGTTCACAGATGCCCACCGGGTAACGATAAATAACTAGCTGTTTCCGGCATTGTTGTGGCTAAAAAAGGGTTGATCATCCACATGCCCGCCATTTGAAGGGAAAAAAAAACAAGGGAACTTTTACAATCAAGAAATTGCATAGAACCGAAGATTACATTTCTTGCCATTACAATGGGTAAAAATAGGAATGTGGATTGGAAATCAGCTTTAAAGAATTCGCATAATAGTTTTACAATTTATCTGTAGGTAACGTAATGCCCTAATACAATGATTCTCAACCAGTGTGCCGCGGCACTTAATTCTTAGAAAGTGGATCCAAATTTGAGAAATATAAAAAGTTTTTTTTTTTTTTACTACAGGTATTTTACAATTAAACACTATTTTTACGTTCGATCTCAGTGACCTAAATAGAAATATTTTCCCCGCAGTGAAAAATTTTCAAGTGTTCTTAGTAACTACAACTACAATTTTCCACATCTTATTTGTGTGAATCCGAATTTTCCGTATTAAGTAACATAAAAACGAAAAAAAAAAAAAAAAAGATCGAGATTGTTAATTGTAGATGGCGATATGAAAGTATAATTTTGAGCTATTTTACCACCATTTTTTTTTTTTTTTTGAATAAATGATATTAACAAAAAACATCAAGCTCAAACTTCTCATTAAAAGTATCTTTATTATTATGTAATTAATTTCTTATTAAACATATTGTTGTTTTTGTACTACACATATTAGATTTTTACTTTGCATTCAAATTTATTATCATGAACCATTTTAAACAGTGTGTTATAGTTAAGTAAACAACTTCTAAACTTTTCTTTTTTTATGTGCAGCCAAATTTCAAAATCATTAAATGTGTGTCACGACAAAAAATAAATAAATAAAAATAAATAAATAAAAGAGCTGAGAATCATTGCCCTAATATTTACATTTTGCCTAAGCTGAACTAGGTATGTTATAATTATTCGAGGAATATTTGAATAATCGCGCGCGACTACGGTTCTCGATTAATCATAAAATACCAAGTTTTATTTTTAATAAATATTGGCAATAGAAAAAGGTTCAAAATTAGTACTTCAAATTTGTAATGAAGTAGCAGAAAAAAAAAAAATTTCCCATTTTAAAATTAACATGAATAAATAAGTACAAAGAGCATTTTCTCTATAAAAAAATATCGTTAAGTCGTTTTTTGTGACGAGTGAATGAAATGTAAAATTTTCAGATTGTTTCTTTTGATGCCATTAAAATAATATTTGCTACAAACTTACGAAAATAATTTAACTTCTTGCAGTTGGTATTTTACACAAACACTCTCTTATTCACACATCAATAAATATTATATCAATAAAATAAATGAACATATTTTTTTTTTTTTTTTTTTGTCGAATGCAGTATGGGTGCGCTGCTCCACTTTTTCAACTGAACCGCAAAATGAACATATACAAAGCCTTAAAGGAAAAAATAATATGACCATAAAGATTGTGTAAATAGATTAGTCAAATAATTTTAAAATTTCATGAAACTTCTCAATAGTTACACTATTTATCAGAAAAGTAGCAAGATAAAATCAAAAATCATGATCAAGGTGGCAAAATTTGGTAATTTTTGTTAAGGAAGATTACAGAAACTGTGTGTGGTCAAAAAACGTAAAAGAGGAAAATTTACCATTTCTAAAAGCTAGTAACCATTTTGGAAAAGCAAAATGTTTCTCCAAACTTTCAACCAGGGGAACGAATAGCCAATAATTAAATTAGTGATCAGACATACAGTGGTCAAAAATTAACTATTCTATTAGAATTAAACACACACACACATCAGCACTTTTATTTTAATAACTTATTCCTTTCCAAAAATGGAGGGGCACTTAGGGTTTTTATTTTTACTTTTTTTTAATCAAAACAGAAGCAGCTATTAATGAAATTTATAAATGTTTTAATTAGTTAAGTTAGTGTTCTAATTGATGATGTTTTTTGATTAACATGACAGCTAAATACGCTAAAATAAAAATTCTACATATTAGTTAATAAACCTTTTGTGATTTAAATGTTATGAATTAGTTGTTGAAACATTCCAGTGGCTTTAGTAGTGTTTCGCACTCCCAACGAATAAGTCAGAGGTTCTATCCTCGCGGTGAACAAGGTCGACTTCTCAGTGGGTCGATAAAACTACTAAGTGTGCATGGGAACTTAACACCGAGGGTTTCCTGTTGAATACCTCACTGAGACATAGGCTTCGTATCCTAAAGCCCTCAGCCATAAAGACAGTTATGAGCACTGTAGGCCTTGTCCCACCGATGGGCTGTTGCCTCACAGCGTTCAGTTCAGCTTCCTTATTAGTTATTGAAGAGTGATCAGAATTATTTATTATTTCTTCAAAGTTAATTGAATTTTAACTCCTAGAATTAATTGAGTGTGCTTAGTTTCTTCTCGTCTTACAAGTGAAATATTATTTTAATAGAAAGCGCATCCATAGTTACGTGTTGAATCTGGAGAACTCCCAAGCACCCACTTCCACAAAGATGTGTGATTTATTGAGTTTTTTTCCACGTTTTCCCTTTCATTCTGTATGTTTATTTAATGTTTGTAATTTTAAATTTCATATGGTAGATTTCCCCTTGCCTGTTGGATTGTATGTTCTATCTGTTTGCTATATTTAAATAGTCTTATCTACATGGCTTATTGTATTTGTTTCAAAGATTAAACAATCAGCGATGATTATATATATATATATATATATAATTATTATTATTCAGAAAATAAATGTCTCTTGATTCGTTCATACCAATATATTTGCTGAATAATTAACAGGTAAACTGCATAGGGTATTTTAAATTATAATTAAGGTATTTTATTTAACTTGTAAGAATTTATTCAGATGAAGAATTTAAATTATAATTCATAAATAAATAAGAAACACATTTTCAAATTAAAAATTTGAATATTTGTTGAAATGAATTTCAATAGTTATAGAAACTTACTTTTAATGTAATTTTAAATCGTATTACTCTAATTAGTAAATGTGAAGCAATTAAATGTCAAGAATATATTGGAAATAATTCGGAGAAAAATATTATTATAAAAAAAAACAAAAGGCATTATATATAAAATTATTTATAATTAAACGTGGGATTACTGATTAAATATCCTATGCTTACAATGTTTTATTATGTTTATAAATTTATTCATTTTTATCAGTTGGTAATATCCTATAGATTTTATTACTGATGAAAATGATTACTAGGATAAATCTTAATAATGAAATTGTTTTCTATTTATAAATAAAAACACATTTAATTGGAAAAAAGTTTTAATCCTTATCAAAAATAAAATAAGCAGATTCTTAAAATATATAAAGCTGTACACTTCTATTTCTTGTATTGGTGACTTTCAGTTCCACCACGACCGAATCCTAAATACCAGAAAGAAAAAAAAGATTATATTTTAGCTCTACAAAATAACAAGATATGTAAAATTTACAGATGAAAGAATTTATATTTTAGGAATTAACTTATTTCATTTCTTTGTAAGTCATTACATGTAAAACTTAAATTTCATAATATTTGAGACTTATACCTCCAGGTCCAAATAAAGCTCCATAGCAAGGAGTGTTGCAATATGGTTTTCCTTCATGCTGTGGAAGAGGAATAAGAATGTTTTAATAATAAATCAACTAAAGTTTCAGACAACAAGTCTTAACATTTTTAATTTTAATGATTACAAAGAATTATTTGTTATTCTCTCAGCTGTGTGTGTGAGATACACATAGGGATGGTGTATTGCTGGAATTGTAAATCATTAACTAAGCCAAGCATTTTTAAAACAAGATATTTAAGTGACAGATAGTATCACATTTACAAGTTGCTAAGAACAAAAATGGAAAATTCCCTTTACCAAACCAATAGATATATATGCAGCAACTAGAATCGTAACGTCCATTTTCCATTGTTTTTAATAGCAAGATTCAAAACCAATCCCTTCTATTGTCTATCTTCGACAAGAATAGCTCAAATGGTAACGAGACAAGCTCCATATTCTAAAAGAGGGGTCAGAAGAAAAACACCAACTTTGGCTTACTGGCTTGTCTGGAGAATAGCATGAAGTTCTACCCTCTAAATAGTACCAACTCATTAACCTCAATCTGAAATGGCCAGCTCTTGCTATTGTAGCAAAATCCGTTGACCATACTACTAGAAGAGAACTGTTCCCTTTTTTTTGTAAGTTAGACACTACATTGGAGAGCACGATTCTTCTGCAAAATCACAGTGAGCTCTGCTTATTCCTTTATAATGCTGCTTGTGGCAAAATACTCCATTGGTGAAGGAAGGATGCTGTTTGAATTTTATGCTGTATAATATCTTCCTCAAAGTCAGCTATACGTACTTAGTTAGCAGAAAACTCCAAAATTGATCACCATTACTTATCTATCAGCCTCCACTCTCTCACTCACAGCACTTACTGCTTAATTTTGCATATATTATCACTCAAAAAATATTAAAGGAAAATTAGGTCTTAATAGAAAATATTTTCAAATTGATGAACATATTATTTTCTACAATTTGTAATTATGTCGCACACTAGAGGTATATACCTTACATAATTTTCATTGGTGTTAAGATTGTGAGTTGAGCATTCGCGCTTTTTTGGAGCTTGCAGTGATCAGGTGCTAGCGTGGTGTGCGATCTCCAGAAATAACAAGAAGAAAAAAATTCTAATAATAAGAAAAAGACCAATGTATATCAATATCTGTGTCCTTCTGCAAGATCTGAATTCAAGTATAATGGAAGAGAAAGCAAAATATCAGATTGGGAAAAAATAAATTCATTATTTTTGCATTAGATAGTTTTTGGGATCGATATCTCGTAAAATATCTGCCAAACAATTTCAAATTTATACTCGTTAGAAAAGTAAGGTTTTTCACAAAAAAAAAAAAAAAAAAACTGTTTTTCGTTTTATCCATTCAGCTGTGAGTTACTGGGTGTTGAAAATGGAAGTCAACAAAGAGAAAATTCGATACATTTTACAGTTTTTCTTTGAGAAAGGTGAAAATGAAAGTCAGGAGGATGAAATTGCTGATGACGTTTATGATCCCGATACTGTAACAAATAATAAGGTGAAATTTCGGTCCAATCTATTCAGTTCAAGTATATCTCAGATTTAAAGTGCATTTCATCCAAGGTAGATCCATCGTCGAAAAAAATCTCTTAAATGAGTGATGTTCATCAGTCGCAGCATCACATGGGACTTAAAGATCGACTGTAAAACAATTTTAAGCTGTATGCACAAAGCGAATTCGAACAATATTAAATAAAGTCTTGAAGA
The DNA here is from genome assembly GCA_026290005.1 of Latrodectus geometricus. NCBI lineage: Eukaryota > Metazoa > Arthropoda > Arachnida > Araneae > Theridiidae > Latrodectus > Latrodectus geometricus. The sequence goes on along the minus strand of JAPDSC010014884.1, from coordinate 68,490 downwards.
TCACATAAATATAATGGATTCCTTTTCGCTAATAAATAGTGGATAATGTGTTAAAATAATGGATTTCCCAACTTAATATCAGTTACTACAATGGATAGGTGACCAGATTATATGGAAAGCAATCTTAAGAATGCTTTTACATGAGGCGAAACAAAGCAAAGTGAATTAATATAACCCATAATCTGATACTCATATAACATTACCCTACATCTGATTTTTTTTATCAAAATATTTTTTCTCAATAAATGAAATACTATTAGAGAGAATTATTTAGAATGCACTTACAAGAAACCATGTAAAATAAGATTCATACTTATAGACAACACTGCTTCGCTTATATTGCTTCCTTCCTCAGATTTTTTTTCGAGCTTTTAAAATTGTAAAGAGGTACTTTCTTGTAATTCCATATTTTTCGGCAATTTTTGTCTTTATTACTTTTTCTTTCAGTTTCAGAATTTTCTTTATTAGCCCAATTGATAAACGCATTCGTTTCTTCACCTGTGACACACCCCCAACGGAATCAGTTCAATCTAAACTGAGAAACGAAACTTCATAAATTAAGTTGTTCAAATGAAATAAAACCAACTAAAGAGCAAGAGAGCAGACATTTTTAAGGAGTTCTTTCCCCTTTCTATGTTCTAATGTTCTAACTTGCAGGGAGGAGAAAAGAATTTTCCAACCTTTTTGTGTCATTACGTACGGTAAACAGAAATTGAATTTGACATGATAGTTCTTTCCCATCAAATGTCTGATATTCACGTGCTTTCGATTATCATTTCAACAATATCTGGAATGCCTAAACAGTAGCTTCGTTTTTTAAGAATGAATCGAATTCTTAATCGTTATATAAAAAGCAATCATAATTGATTGAAAAAAATATCAGACCAGGAAAAATAAAAAAGGAAATATTTGTCAGAAACGAAAGTTTGCAAAAATAGATTTTTCAAAATTTCAGATTGTTAAAATTATCATTGTGTCTATGGTGTCATAATAGGGACTAGCCACTAGTTTGAAAAAACGTGAGTGTTCGTAAATTAGAGGTTCGTAAATACGAGCTTCTATTATATTAACATTTTTAACGTTCGTGGTAGTAAAATGGAAAGATGTCAGTTTATATATGTAAGGTTTGATATCTTACTTTACAACCGCTCAAAATAAAAGCATCTTAACATAACCAATTAAATACATCAAAACGAAGTAGTTGGCGATATTTAACGGTTCTGTGATATCAAAAGCAAGTAACTGGAAAAAGAAGCAAGCAAATGATTAATTCCATACGATCAAAAACTGTTACCTCTGCATGCGATCCTGGAGTAAGAGTCTTGTTGCATTTTTCACACCTCAGACAACCTCTGTGCCAATCTTTACCCAAAGACGTCATGCGTTCGGCTTTCGAAAGAGGAAAACGAAAAGTGTTAAAATAAAACAACCGCAGAAAAATTATAGAACACAATACATAAATTAATAAAACGAGCTAAAATTAATTTTTATTCACCTTTTATGTATTAATAATGCACTAAAGCTAAATAAAGGCCCAGTGAAAAAAATGAAATTTGACATTCGAAAATTAAATATAATTTTTTTAAACTTAAGACTAAGTTTTCAGACTTAACATTCAAATTAATGCTATAATCCAGCAAGCCAATTTTTGAGTTGGGTGATATTTTTGGCGAATTTCTTTGTTTATTAGGCAACTCGGTCCTTATGAAGTCATAGGATGAGGAAATATAAGAATTATATAAAAAAAATCTATTTTGGCAACCCTAGTATCTACGTCATCGAGAAGATATTTAGAACATTTTGTTCCATTTTTATTTTAATTTATTTTCTAATATTTTCTTTTTTTCAAACTTTAATATTTCAAAAATATATATTTACAGTTTTTATTTATCAGATTTAAATTTATAATTTGGATGTATAAGACTTTCAGGAATTTTTATGTCACAATTACATCATCCTAGCAACATGTTTTTGTCGCCAAAAAATTTCAAAAATTGGCATGCTGGATTAAATGGCACCCATGCCCAAGTGCTTATTGATATATTATTATTTTGGATTAATTGGGATTTATTACATGAAACTTCTCAGCTACGGAATATTATGTAAAAACGTATAGACAAATTTCAGAAATACACAGAGGAAGCAGCATGTTTATCGATAACGTTTTTTTTTCGAGATTCGAACACAGAATCAATGGATGAGAAGTAAAATATTCATTATCCATAACATCACATATTTAGAATTTCTTTATTGAAATGAGATTATTAATTGGAAGTTTTGAATAATTTTTCTTATAAGCAATAATGTCTTCGGCGTAATCGTTTTCAATCAAACAATTGCGCACGTTTTGATAGCATTTTTAAAAAGAATTTTTCAGCTTAATAAAATTTTTATCATCAAACATTAAATAAAAAAAATCATATACGATTTCAAAATACAAGTAATTTTCAAGTTAAAAATTATATATATATATGTATATAAAAACTACTTCTATTCTATAAAAATAACTTCGCATTCTTTTTTTTTAAAGAGCAAGGGTTTTATCAAAGGCACTATTATGTATTTTGAACACGAAACAGAATATCGGTTACAAATGAGATGTGAAGAAGACATTGATTAACTTCTCATATCTGGCTGACTTTTAAAATTAAAACATGAAAAACAAATTAAGCAGTTTTAAATATGTTTCTATCAAAGTTATGATTGCACAAACAAGAAGCGATTTGAGAGTTCCACTATCCTTGCATTAAACCAAATTTTTGAACTAAGATATCTTAAGCATTTAAAAAGTCGGTAAAAGTTTACAAACAGTTACCCCTTAATTTTTTGGCGATTTATGAATGAACCGAATAAGAAATAGCAAAATATTTTTAGTGCAAAATGTGATCTTTCCAGCGAGCATGAATCTGATATTGTATGATCGATACATAACGAGATATTGAACATTACAGTCATTAACCGAAAAATTAATGGATTTCATTTTCCCAACTTAATATGAAATCAATTTTAATTAAACTATTGATAACAAAAAGAAATTAAAATTGAACTGTACACAAGAAAGCAACTGAAGTATAATTTGTAATAAATAATAAATGTAATCAAAGATGATTCTTTTAGATTTACTTATTTTAATGAGAAGGACGGAATTATATTTTCTATCATAAAGAAAATTTTTAAAATTGGAAGAGTATTCTGTCATTCTTGAATACAGTTGTCCAAATGTCCATCAATGATTATATTCTTGTATTCATTTTTTTAAAACAAATTTCATATAATTTCAAAGCTATTTAACACACATGTGCAGAGCTGAGCACTGCCTCCAATTTGAGGCAAAATTGGGTATTTTGCTTTTAGAACAAAAAGCCAAATATTTCAGAATCTGAAAAAAGCGATTCTAAAGATAAACTATTTTGATAAAGAATCAATTCCAACTTTCCAGCAACACTATCTTCTTGAAAATCAGAATGCTCCATGGCACAAATAGTTAAATAGGTTGTTGTTCTGATCCCATCTAGTGTAGGATTTCTACGACAGATTTAAGAGACCCCCCCCCTCAATCTTCACAAAATGAAGAAATAGCAGGAGATTCGAATATCTAGTAAATCCTAGACATAAAAGAAGGTGCTGGGGGCTAGCTTGGTTGACACCGCACTTACACAAGGTAGGATAGAGTTTATATTTGCCATCAAATTTAAGGTCACGAAAATGGCCACTAGCAAAACCTAGAATATGTAGTCTGGTTAGCTCTAGAATCCTTGAGAGTTATTGAATCACCAGGACACCGCTAGAGTACAAAAAAACAGGTAACTTTTCAAGAACTTTCTCTGTAAAAGTCGATTTGAGAAAATGTGCAATAATTGAAACTTGAAATCGTTTTTAAATTGTTTCCTGGATATTTTTGTTGAAATTTCTTTTTAATATAAAAACATTTCAATGTATTGTTTGTAGCTACAGCTTACTGTTGAAATAATTTTAACGTATTGAGAAATCAAGATTAGCTTAGCGGTAGTTTTAATGTGATCTACTATTTTAGTAGGAAAATATTACTAGTTACTAGCTCACAATTGATGTTTTGGCAATCATAGTATTAGAATTTCATTTGAATTTTGTAAATAGATCAGTCTCAATAAAGTATTTTCTAGTACAAAATATAATATTTTTTTCAAATAAAACTTTAGGCCACGGTGGCCTGGTTGGTTATGGCATTGATCTCGTTAACGCAAGGTTTTTTTTTTTTTTCTAATGGCGGGCATTCTTGAGAAAGTATAGTACATTAGCCAATTAGCCGCAACAAGTCCGGAAACTGCTACTCACTTCATCGTTATCCGGTGGGCACCTATGAACCAAGTCACGGAGGTACGAGTAGCATCGCCCACGACACCCCACCACAAATCCGTTTATACGGCGGGCCACATTCATCCATCATCTGAGGAACGGACAAGAAACAGAGAGAGAGGAAAAGTACATCCATGCCCGAGCCAGGATTTAAACCCAGGTCCTCCCCATTCTTAGTCAGTTACACTAACCACTAGACTGGTTAGGCGGCAGTTAACGTAAGGTTATGGGTACGATTTCTGGCTTAATCATAGATTCGTTATGTTTACTTAGGGCAACTGAGGCCTATCAAATATGTAGTGGTTGCAATCTCCTCCAAGTGAAATGATACCTCTGGGTAGCAGGTCAAGTATTTGGTGGTCTTCTGCTTAACCCTACTTTTAAATTACTAATTCGGTTGCTTTCATGTAATTGATAGAGCTCAACTCCGGGATTTGATACAAGAAAGCATGCTGGAGCAACAACAACAACAAATAAAACATAAATAATTAATGAAGTATAATAATAAAATTTGTTCTGAGTAATTTAATAATAAAATTATCATAGTCAATTTTTGAGAAATATTTTAAGAAATAATTGAAACACATTATTAATAAATTATTAAATTAAAATTATACAAGATTGCAGTTAACTCAGTGTCAGTTAACTGTGTTGGTGAAAATTACAATTGCGATGAATCTAAGATTTTGATGTAGAGAAAAAAAAATTGTCCAATTGTATAACATATTTATCTTACTCATTTACATCATGGGTGGGCAATAAAAAGACTGCAATAGACTATTGAACCGCCAAAACGTTTTGGGGGATCACCGATGGAAATTTATATGATCCGCACATCTAAAATCTTCTAGTTTAACCCCTGATTGTCATTGCAGATGATCGCGAGACGAATAAAAATTTAAAAGTAGCTCGTGACCCAGAAAAGTCGACCACTCCAGTGATTTATGCTCTCTTAACGTTCCTGCTAGCTAATTCATGTAAAACTAACAAATGAATAATTTTGTTTATTATCCTTCCGTTCAAACTTTGAAAAGGGAGCATATTTATTGCAATAAAAATGAGGATATTTATTGTTAGACAGGAGAAAGTAGGTTAACCTAGTACCAATCTTGAAACATTTACTATCTTAAAATAAAAGAATTCAGAAACATTACAATTCTTTATATATAAATTAATCACTGACAGTATTGGAATTACAGCAAGACAAAAAATTGTTTTAGTAAAATATAAGTTAAAAATAATAGTTTTAATACATCATATACAATTTAAGCTCAAAATTCATATTATATATATTCTTATTTATATAATCTTATTATATTAATTTACATACTCTTATATAGATATGGAAAATAAGAAAACACTAAAGCAATTTTTATCCATTCCAAACAGCTATGTGCTAATTCATTGATGACTATCCATTATTGTTTCAAATCTATTATATATCATATTTTTTCAAGAAAATATTTCAGCATTTATACACACATAACAAGTTTGATTTTTTGCTGCATCGGCAAAATTCCCACGCGAATCTAATTGGACTAGTATGAGATAAACAATATTAAGTGAACTTCCAACCATTACAAACATGCATGTCCGATGCAGGAATCGAACCAGCAGCCATTGAACTAAAGGACGGCAAGTTAAGAAGTTAAGTATTAGCATGACATACAAATAGATACAAACTAAAAAAATTCTGAAAATTTTTTAATTAAGCTTGGAATAAATTTATACGATTTACACGTTTATGTTACCTTTGTAAATAAAAATAAAAAATTTTTTACGTAAATGAAGTTCAGAAAATACTGTACATAATAAATTTAATATCATTCGGGATGAAGTGAAGATTATTCAGACTTATCTAGTCACAATTCTACATTTGAAAGTTCGAGCAAATATGTGGTCGCTTTGTAATTTAATTTATAATTCATTAAAATTAATTTAATTTGTAATTTATTTATAAATTACCAAAATTTTAGAAAGAAACCTATCAGTGTAAATGCCTTATTAAATCACATTGGAGAGGTATTGACGTAACCATGGCAACCACAAATATTGTTTCAAGTTTTAAGACGAATGACATATCGTTTAAAAAAAATAAAATAAATAATTAAATAAAAAGAGAGAGAGAAAAAAAAAGAAGAAAACAAAGTTCAAATTAAATTTTTAGGAAGAGATGTTAAAAAAATGCATTTTCGTTTTAGAATGCATTTGTATTAACTCGTGAGAAACAATTAATTCGTATAATATTTATATTATGTTATACAAATATCGTAATAATGTATCAAATTATATTAAACAAAAATTTTATAAAAAAAATTGCTCTACATTCCTCCAATCATTATACTAATTACACATCATTCCTTCAAAATTGTACTCTTTTTTACTCGAGTTTAAAAATTATATAGCAAGTTCTGATCTAATTTAAAAACAAAATATGCGAAAATTATACAAATGGTTGCATGGTTTTACCTCTCTCTGTTATTATATATATATATATATATATATATATATGCAATCTATCTATCTATCTATCTATCTATCTATCTATCTATCTATCTATCTATATATATATATATATATATATATATATATATATAGATAGATAGATAGATAGATAGATAGATAGATAGATAGCACAAAAGAAAACTGTACAACCATTTCAATAATAAATTATGCGACTAAAAATGGAAGATAGTTATGTATCATTTACTAACTAGTAAAAACATTAAATACAGGCATTTGTATAAATAATGTAAATATTGAATAATTGGATGATATTCATATTCAACAAGAAAATTCGCCAATATTCATATTGAACAGAAAATTAAAAATCATAGTCATTAAATAATTTATTACAATACAAACAGAAAAAAACACAAACAAATTAAAAACATAAGTTTATGGATAATAACCAGATGCGCAACAAAAGTTATTTTGTAACACATTCTGGCGTTTGAGCAATTATTAACTAGTATACGGAACGAGATCTTAACTATATCGATTACTCATTCTGCAATTACTGCACTGGACACATATTATAAATGACAGTACTCAACTCAGAACAGCTGCGATAGCCAAAATGTTATTTTTTTAGAATTGGTAATTAATTTTGTTACGCATTTTATGATTCGAATTGTTCTCAGCAAATATTTTCAGCTGATTTAGAACTTTTACTCTACAAAATTTTATAAGAATTCTTACGTCATACGTAATTCGAAGCGAGTGCGCTGGAAAAGTGGGAAAACAATAAATCCGTTTGTTTAGAGCCCCGCCCCATCAGAGAGAAGAGAAGATTCTTTCATTAAATTCAAACTATTTCAAAGAGCGTGAACAAAATTAAATGCATAAATATTTGTGTATGTACAGTTACAAAAATATAATATATATAAAAATATATACTCCGCGGAATGGAATCCCGTGGATATTCCATAAAATTATGAAACAAAGTATACAAATAAAAAAAAATACGCATCAAAACAAGTTATAAACACAATAGATAAATTAGCAGCAAAAAAAGTATTACTTTAAGAATAATAAAATTCTCTTATTTTCTAACTTATTTATAAATTTATTTCTATAAAACATTTTCAAAAAATTCTAAGTTTTGTTTTAATATTTCTTTTAATATGAGGCATTAAATTTTTTCTTAGAATTTAAACATCGTGGAGGAAAAGCATATAATAAGAGAAATTTACTATTATATTCTATAATTTACTATTATAGAAATTTACTATATATATATATATATATATATATATATATATATATATATATATATATATATATATATATATATATATATATATATATATATAAAGGGACGAGTTAAAGAAAGAAGGAACATTATTTTATATAATTTGCCTAGAATATACATTTTCTAAAAATTAATTATATTAATTGAAATATATATATATATATGCATCTAATTTAAATATAGTCTTCATTAAAAAATGAATTTTAGTAATCTTCTTTTAATTAATATCACAGTATATAAAAGTTTTTAAATAGTTACCAAAATACACCGGTTTCTCGCACTTTGGGCAGTTGGGCATGCTGATTGAGTACCTTATTAACTAATGATGAAGTTTTCGCGCGCGCGCGGCTGAATTTTATCACGGGCGGTGACGTAATGCAGTTCCGCCTTGGGAAACTGGTATTAATGCAGAGGCGGATATTGTGTGTTCATTGTCTGACATTCGACAATTTTTTTTTTCACTTTACTTTATCACAAAAATTTTATTGTTTGGATTCAGCGCAGTCTTTTTATTCATATTTTTGACAAGTGTTCTTAGACCAGCAAGCACCTGACAAAAATCTATCTTTGTATTTTATCAAGAAAAATTAAATAAAAGTGTCAAAAAAATTTAAAGAAGCTTTTTTTTTCCTTTCGTTGATTTTTCACTGTGAAAGAGAACTTAAAAAAGTGCTTTCACTTGAGTCGATTTTGTATGGAATTTCTTTACATTAAAATTACTTAACGCGGGTCAAGCCCAACAGCTTTTCGCTTGGATCTAGAGGAAAATGTGTTCATAACTTTCGAAGAAAAATTACGATTTGAAAAAAATACCTGCATTCACTATTTTTTAAAGACATTTATTATTTAGTTAGATTTGTACAAATTGCAGTTGGAGTGGGAAAAAATCACGTAGCAAGGGGACCTGCAGTTTAAAGGGGATTTGAAGCCACTACAAACACCCAATGTAATCTGATTTCATAGCTGTTTAAAACGGAAGTCTAGAGAGTTAATCATTCATCAGCGGTCACCTGACAAACACACCTGCATTCTCGAAGTCAGTAGAAATCTGGAACAATGTCCATCGCAGAATAAGTAACTTCCCAGCGAGTTTAAATTAGCATTAATTAAGGTTGAAATCAATTCAAATGCTGTAATCAAAATTTTGACATTAAATAATTTTTATTCAATACCCATTCTCGACCCAGACAAAATTTCGGCGGTCATGCAAATTAAAGATTTATTTATATAGATTTTACTCAAAGGATTCATGTTTTCCCAAGGATAAATCCCATGACTTTTGCAAGCAGAATGATGTTCTGTTTTATATGAAAAAAAATTTACTAGCAAACTTATTTTTCAATTCTATAAAAAAAATAGGTCTTATTCTATATTATCATTAGTAAGAATATTCTACAAATACAATGTTAGACTGTACTTTGAAGATTACAAGACTCTTTTATAGGTTCGTAGAAAATAAAGTAAATTATCTCTTGAACTATGTAATTATTCATTCAGCAATTTACAATACAAGAAATATTTCAGTCCTCTCTTTTCTTAGTAGCTTCGAATTTCAATGATCATAAGCAAAAAACAATTCATGACACCTTTAGGTAGCAAATAACAAACTAAACTAAACTGAAACTAAACTCAATGGCATGACATTTTCCATGGGGCACGATAGCTTAGTTGGTTAGGGCGTTAGTTTTGCAATCACTAAGTTGTGGGCTCGATTCCCCACAGACTGAAGACCGTCGTGTTCATTAATGGTGAATGGAGCACGTAAGATATGTTGGATCGCAATGTCCTCCATGTTTCCATTAAAAATTTTCATTCCAAAAAACTTTTTCCATTTTTCCAAAAATTCCAAAAAAAATTTTCCATTCCAAATTTATACCTCTGGGAGTTGCTGGAGCCGGGCTTTGGGTCTTCTCTGGCTGCAGTCTCTAAAATGGAAGATGCAGATGGTGCTGCCATCTATGAGCCAAAGTTATACTTCCGCCTTCGAATGAGGGTGCTCTATTTCTTTCGGACTTCATGCGCCCAGTCCCTGACGGACGGGCTTGGCTTCATTAAGTGTCATTAGTAACAACAACACCTTCTCCATGGGTCAAAGGTCTACAATATCTGTATCTGTTTTCTTAACAGACCCTGGATTGCGAGGTATATGTCCCAGTTAAGTGAATAATAAATAAGTGTAATTGGACTCCGAATGTATACTAACTCAATTTAATTAAATGCTAACCTCGTAATTTTAAACCTCGATGCAGTGACCAAATTAAAACCAAAGCTGCTCTTTAAACTTACCCATTTATAGCGCCAGGACATCAGTTCCTGTGAATATTTAATGAATCTAGTCTCCATTTTTATTGTCTAGAGTTTATTAACCGATTTCAGTACTTAATGAGTCTATTCATTGATTGGATTGAGAAAAATGAACTAAGAATAATTCTACTTATCAGTCCGCCATAGACCAAACCTCGAATAGAACGGTTTCACATTCTCGAATATTGCTGACAACCTGACTGATTTTAGAGTTCAGATCAGAGACGCTTCAAAATAGTAGTGGCTCATATTTTTTCACAAGAGCGAAGATAAAATTCATAAAAGACTTAACGTTTCGTTGAAATAGTTGGTTTTAATAAAACATATGTTTTATCTAGTTAAATTGGAACTACTAATCTGCAGATAACCTATTGTTTAAAATATTAAACTGTTATGTGACATATAAATTTGTAGTATTTTATGTGGTATGTAAAATATAAACTGTGTTTCCCAAAAAGTTATCAATACATGTTAAGTTTGTTCTAAAAAAAATTAAGATCTGGTAACTTGATGGTTACAGTTATTTGTGATTACATCAATGTTACATTTCAACCCGGAAGAAAATTGATTAGTCCACAGAGCTTTATGTAGATAACTGATTATATAGAACTGTTTACCTAGATTAGTTTCTCATTTAAAAACTGAAATACATTTGCTTGGTACCAAATCAATAGAGTAAATAATTGCATTGCTATTTATTTTTATTTTTAAAAAAGTTTAACGAATACTGAAATTTTCTTTCATGACTTAAATAAAATTTCATAAAATAACTTAAAAGAAAAAAAACTATTTTAGTATATGGTTTATTATAGTTTATTTTTATATAAATAAATTATAATAAACTATAAATTATTTTTCAACTTGATTCCACTGTTATTATTTATTAAGAAATACTTAAAGTTATAGAAATACTCTCTCTAAAAGTTATAAATACATGATGTGTATTTATAACTTTTAGAAAAATATATTTTATATTTTACACACCACATAAAACACAACAAATGTATATGTCATACAAATTTATATGTTTACCATAATTTTAACAACTTTTAACTAATTAAAAATAATATTCCTTTTAAAACTGTTATTATTAAATGTATATTTTTCCTCATTATGTATTATTTTATTCATTTTTTTCAACTTATTAAATATACTGTTTTTTAAATAAAAAAGATCATTTTGAAATAATAGATAAGTATCATGCACCAGCTTATTTCCCTCTACCTAGAAATGGGCTCGACAAGTTAGGTGGAATCAGTCGGATGGAAGTTTCGTAATTTAGAAGTAGGAACCAAACAGAATTCATTCAATACTTAATCTGCCACCCTCAGATATATTATTTCACTCGGAGGACATTTCGACCACGATTTATTTAAAGTGCCAACGTCCTTAGTGAACACGATGAATATTCGATTTAGTCAGGATTCGAACTCACCACTTTCTGTTAATGAAAACGAAGCCCGACCCAAACAGGCCAAAGTAGTCTCTCATTAGGGAAGTGTCGTAATTTCTCATGTCAATTATTTCCTTATATAAAATTAACATTTCCAGTAGCAAATCTATATAAATAAGATCCTTATTTTATGTATGGTGCCAAAATTTTGTCAGGGATTGAACTTAGGACGGCTGCAGGGAACAAAATGAAACTGATATCAGGATGTTAATCTCTAGCTAACATAAAACATTGTCTGTTTCATTTCAAAATTTTGACAGTAGCATTTATAATTAATTTAGACTTATTAGCACTGATTTGAACTCATTGAAAGGTTTACGTCATGGTACATACGGTTGCTGAATTCTGCTCGCTTCAAAAACATAAAATGTGATTCTTTCCCTAGAATTTTTTAAAGTTGGCATTAACACACACACACACACATATATATTGGAGTGTTAAAAAATAATTTTCGGCAAATAGTTTATAATTTGGTTTTATTCATTTGATAATATTATTTTTGTAATATTTATTAATCCAATTTTAAAATAAATTTAAATGTGCATCTTTAAAATAATTTTTTTTTATTTAAGTACATTTCTCGAGAATCGTGATAAAATTATCGAAAAACTATATATTGTGTGTCTTTGAATAGATCCAAGGTCACCTTATGAAATTGAAAATCTGGGATCTTTTGAAATTATCAATTTATGCATGGAATAATGTGGCAGAAAAAACGATATATAAGTCATTTCCACTTGCAGGCCTTATGAAAATGAGAAAAAAATCACCGTAAGTGAAGGAAGTCAAGAAAATTTACCCACATAAAGACTCAAGTGAAAGACTTATCCGTGAATTTCGACAAAAATGTGAGATCTAACAAAAAGTTTGACAAAAATGCAAGAACTAACATTTATATTTTTTGACTATTTTACCAATCCTTTATGAGTTTGTCGAGATGAGTGCTCGGGAGTTTTCCAGGTTATTTCTCTTTGGGAACTTAAGCACTGCTCAGTCTATAGAAAAGTTTTTTCGAATAACATTGGAGATTGGATTTACCTAAGTTTTATTTCCATGCAAAAAAAGAAAATAAATAAAAATAAATAAATAAATAGGAATAATTAATAAATAAAAAAAATAAAAATAAAATAATTTTATTTTTTACTATATGTAGTTAATTAATTTTTAAAAAATATTTCAAGCAGTTTATTAAAATTACATCCAATAATTCTTTATAAGTATACATACATTCCTTCTTTCTCTCTTTACACCACTATTATCAACATTTATAAATTGCAATTTATTTTCTTATGAAATTAATTTTAGGAAAAAAATAAAGAAGGTAAAAAGTTAAAAATAAGTACTTTAAGGGAAAATAAATGTTGATGGGATATATATATGGTAATGTATACACATTAATAAATATATTTGAATTAAAAATATATATTTTTAATGCTTCTGGCAAATGTCAAATATAGTATTGTATGAAATCTTCAAAAATTTCGTATAAATTACGAAAACCCAGGGCATAAAATATAATTTGACACAAGCATACACACATACAAAGATAAACCTTTTTCTTCAAACGTTAACGAGATACGTTATCGTGGAATGTCTGTATTACGTCATGCCTGCCACGCGATTCAAGAGTCTTCGCGAGTCACGTGACCTATGATCTACAACCTCACTCTCAAAATTATACCACAAGCTTGAAGAACATCTACTGGTACATTCGTTTGTTACACGTAAGTTATGTCTTTTTTACATTAATTTGAGGTAAAGCGGATGTCCGTCCATTTTTAGTGTCTTTTATACTCAAGCTGAGTAAATGAATCGGGAGATTTTCTATTTCAAGACGATACTTCGCTCCTCTTTGCTTTTGAATTCTTTCGTTGAATATTCATCTCAAAAAAAGGATGCTCTCTGGACATTTCGAATATCACGTGATGGAATGGCACGTGCTGTGCCTTTCCGTTATCCACTTAAACTGAAATTTAAAATAGATACATTGTTATTTTTTTGTGAATACTTAAGATAGTTAACAGTCTCTTTTATAGTAGCTAGTATTTTTCACAATCATATTTCCAATTGATTATATTTTCTTCAGTAATGCCACCTATCGGATTAAAAAAGAACTATAATATATATAAATATATATATATATATATATATATATATATATATATATATATATAAATATTTTGAAAAAGATTTTTCTATATAGTTTAAAAGTTTGATAATCATTAAGCATTTAAACGGGTGCCCGAATCCCATATATTTAGTATTATCGAATTTCATGTTTAAAGATATATTTACCGTCACTTATTAGAAAGGCAAATTTTTAATTTCCTTATCTTCTTCGCTGATGTATCAATAATAAATGAAGAGTCTTTCAATATTGTTATATGTCATTTTTTTAAAAAAAAATTATGCGATTGAAAAAATCATTCGTATTATTATTTGTGTGTTAAATTAAAGTTAAATTATTTAAATTTAATTAAAAATAAATAAAAGTAAACATTAGAATTAAATTTATATTGCTATATGAAGCAAAAAACTTGAATTTGTTTCATTATCTGTGTGAAATTTCTTTTACATTTCTTTTACATGTACATATTAATTTTACATTTTTAATATTACATGTACAAATGAATTTTATTCCCTTAGTGGACAACTTTTGCCCAGAAAAACAAATAAAACACCTTTTTACATGTTTTGAATTTTGTTAAAATTAAATTTAAAAAATATAATTCATTATAATTTTATTACGAAACAAAATTTTTAATTAAGAGTTGCATTTTTATTTCAATCATATTCTTTTAATTTTCATAAAAGTAGAGTATTTTGCTGTAGCTTCTCTTGATTACAAAAAGTAACGTATGTGTTATGCACACTATAGCACACAACCTTATTTTTAATAAATGTAAGCTGTTTTATAATATCTATAGGGATATATTATTTGATAAAATAACTTTTCATAATTAAAAGGCTTTATACTCACGTGTCACACAACGAGAGAGAGAACAATTCCCACTCTCCATGTAAGTTAAATAAGTGTAAATGCAGAAAACGAAACACTTTACTGTCTGCCTATCAGAAGAATTGTTTGCCAATTTATCTGTCGCCATGGAAACAAGACACTTCCATTCTCGACAGCAGGATGCAGAAAAAAAAAAGAAATAAAAGCATAAACTTTCTTTACTGAATGGATTGAGAATACTAACCCTTAAATACCGTCAGTTCATAATTCTCTTTAAGTCTATCAGAAGTAAGCAGTTCTGGTAACTATAGCAATATCCATTAACCAGACGACTTTTGTGAGCTACATTATGGTAGACTGACAACACTGAACCTAGAATCTCCCATTCTTGTAAGAATTGTTGGGATACATAGTGAGTTTTATTGAGACTTTTTAGCAAGTAAGGTTATTGGTTGTTTTCAAAGCAAACTTTAGAAGGAAACGCTTTCTATACAGTAGGTCACCCTTGCCTGTTACAAAGAAGACACATGAAAAATTCCTAAGCACTCACTCCTGGAGATGTTTATGCTGAGATGATTATTCATTCTCCTCTGTTTAACAGATAGACAGCAAACCAAAAGAAAGTTGCCGTCTGGATCAAACGCCGATAACCTTATAACCTCTGTTGAAGACCAGGAAACAGATGTTACGTTTCTGACTCTTAATTGCACATCTGTGAGGGTGGGTGCTTGGGATTCTTCCAGGGTCCTTTTTTGCGATTTGTAAATATGGCTCATTTCAATAGGAAAGATACTTGCAGAATGCAATTAAGCGGTGTACCGTTTTCAATACTTGGGCAGTTAAGATGTGCACAACGTGGTTTCAAAAACTAGGAAATAAAATTTAGGCATAAAGATTTAAAATTTTATTAATTAAATACATACGCATTAATGTAATGCTATTTATTTATATAAAAATAAATATTACTATTCCTTCAACATAAATAAACATATATTTCTTTGTGTGTACATATATTTCTTTTAAATTTATAAAATAAAAAAATAAGATAAAATATAGATAAATATTCCTTTTATCTCTCTCTCTCTCTCTCATCATAATTAAATAAAAAAAATCAATTTTAATGTAAACTATTTGTCTAGGCATTTCTGTGTTTAATATCGCAATATTAGGTATACAATTTATTACTTTCAATATGACACGTGATTTTGAATGTTTAAATCAGGAAATGAAACAAAGATCGGAAGGAACTGTTATTTTTGTGAAAATGAAAATTGGAACTGAACCGAAAAAAAAAATTGGTTTATTTCGATTCAATATATCTTCAATCACTTTGGTATTATAACCACAACTCATCAATATTTTCTAATTTAACACCAAATATATAATTAGCATCATTACATGTACATTCTCGAGTTTCTATTTTGATTGAAAATGGCTCTATCTATAAATCGATATCTAGCCTAATATGGAGCCATCCATTGAAAAAGATTGAAATGATTATATTAAATTTTTCATAAGAACAAAATATGTAATTCTATCAAAATTTAGAATAAATTTTCTTTTTTAATCTGAATACTATGTAAATTGAGACAATCAATAAGCATGCGCAATATTGACAGTAGACAGTGAACAGCGAGCATTTGCATTGTCATCCATTCTCAAAATGGCATTTGGTTTGTCTATCTAAACAGTATTAAGCAGTGATTCTCAACCTTTCTTTTTCTGAGGTACACTTTTAACGATTTCAAAAAGTTTGGAAGTTGCTTATTTTCCTATAATGCTATAATGAGTAAAAGAATTTATGATAATAATTTTAATGTAAAATAAAGTAATATAATATGTATTACAAAACCAAAACTGATAATCACATGGAGAATTGGGTAAAATGCTACTGTGCGCCAAATATGGCATTCGTATCATATGTTGCTGATTTTTCACTGCACAAATGACATAGCGCTTCCTAGGATCACGAAATTGCTTTGAACGAATCACAGAAATATTGAAAATTTTTATATAAATGTTTTATAAATAAAATGTTCCAAATATCCTTAAAATCATGTTAGCGCAGCTGTAATTAGGTGCTTATCTTTCCTAATGAAGTTAAAATTTCGACTCATCTAATGTGATTATGTATGTAAATTTAAATATGGAACCAAATATAAAATACTAATTTTCTAAGTTAATTTTTTTTTTTCCATTTGCAAATAATTATTTTTAACTTTTTCAAACAATAACGAACCTTATAATTATTATTATTATAATGGATTTAAAATAAATAATATTAGGGTAGATTCATTTTTATAATTTTATATTATATTGAATTTTTTGTTTTGCTTTTGCCAAAGTAAAAATGAACGTATACGTTTCTAAAATGATAGACCCCAATTTAATCTTTCCTGAAAAAAAAAATAATTTAATATAATATAATTTATAAATATAAAATAAATCTTTTCGAAACGAATATTCTCTTGTGAATAATATTCTAAATGTTTAGTGAACAAGTAAATTAGGAATGCTTTTAATGTATGTACATAAGAATTTCTTGTAAAAAGCGATTCAATTTTTTAAATAATGACATATTTATATGGCGCCATCTATTGTAAGCGATTGGAACAATAAACATTAAATAAATTTTTTCATAAGAATGCACTCATATTTCATACCTTCCTAGAATAAATAATAGCAAAATATAGATGTTTAAAATATAAAATGAACTTTCAATTTAAAATCTATCGAATGACGTACTTTTCATGCTAAGTAAAAAGTGAAGGCAAAAATATTTAGAATAAACTCTATTATATGCATTATATAAAATAGTTTATAAGAATGTTTCAGAGCAATTAAAATTTTAAATTTTCATAAATTATAATATATATATGTACACACTTTTGAAATTAAAATTATTAAATTACCTTTAAAAAAGAAGTGTTATCAAATGATAAAAAACGAAAATTCAAGTTTGTGACTGGTACCAGCATTTTAGGTAATTTTCTAGATTAGTTTCTCACAAAATATAAGTTGAAATATATAATTTTGTTAACACTGAAGACTGCATAAATCCAGAAAGAACAATGTAAATAATTTGAAACAGTAATAATAAGAAGTTAATATTCTCTTTCTCTTCCATGTTTTTTAGTAACATATCATTTGCAACTTATATTTCTTAATTACTTTTAGAATTATATGCCATTACGCCATTTTCATATGCACGAGATCAGTAGAAAGTCCATGTTTTGCTTTTTTTTTTTTTTTTTTTTTTTTTTTGAAGAGAGATTTAATAATATCCTAGGACATACAGTTTAAAGTGAATGCCGAAACACTACAAACATCTATTTCGAAGGTGGTATTCGAACTCACGAACTGAAAGACAGAATTCTAACCATTCGGCTGCCAGTTATGATAGGAAGGTCATGACTGAGAGTTCGAGGGTCTATTTTAAGTGGTCTAGCGACCTGCATATATATTGATGAAAACAGCTGAAGGCCAGTTTGAAATCCATGAATTTCAGGGATACTATATTCCTGACTCCAGTAGATTTATCCATTACTCTTTATGATCCTCATTTAAATGACATTGATTTCTGAAAAATTGATTATTTAAAAATCGTTACTGTATTTTCTCTTGAAAAACTATTGACTTTACATCTATAACTTTTATTTTGGATAAATATTGAAATCAAGAATTTACCAATCTTAATTATCTAATACTGGGTTGATATATATGACATCACAGTATGTTTCTTTTGTTATCGACATTACGTTACTTTAATTTTTTCTCATTTATGTGAATATGTTTTCATAGGCCATGCATATATTAATAATTTGAGGCCGTGGTGGCCTGGTTGCTCAAAACAGTGAATTGAGCAAGTAGTGAATTTGAATCTTGACCCTACCGAAGGTCCATCGTGTTCACTAAGGGCGGTTGAAGTTTGTTAGATATGTCATGGTTGCAATGTTCTCCTTGCAAAATAATACCTCTTGGTGTGGTAAGCCAATTCTGAGAGTCATCTGCTTGGTCTTTCCTGCTAAATGACGAATGTCCACCCACTTGTGATGCAACGACGGCACACCCACTGAGATTCCCACTATATTTGTTGTCATCACTTCTGCCCCTTGAAGTGATGAATGGTGGAAATCCTATAGCGGCCATGCATTAAAAAAATTAAATAGCATGTGTCTCATAAAATTAAAATTTAATTTTTATATTCAAATACCGTTAAAGCAGTACATTTACGTTAATTTGTTAAATAATATATTGGAAAAAGTATACGTATTTGTAAAGCCATTATATGCCCTCTTTAATTACTTTAATTGAGTTATATGTGGATTGCTAAAATATTTATTAATCTGAATAAAAATAAATTCAGTCAAAAATAACTACTTTTGGCATAAGTTTATACCTATTTAATAAAAAAATAAAACTTATTTTAATATATCTACACTGCTGGACACCCAAATTGCAACACCAAGAAAAACAAGAGATATCACAACAAAATTTATTTTGTGTATAACATGTTGATCAAGCATCAAATGATTAAATTTATAGATTTCTGTGAAGTGTGGTTTCTCTCAAAATCAGTAGCCAGAGCAGTCGCCATTGTTGGATATCACCGCTGCTACACGCCTCAGCATTGATTCAAAGATACTTTGGATGTGTTTTTGGGGTACAGCAGACCAAACAGCTTCCACTCACTGCCAAAGTTGATCTAGTGTGACTACTGGGTATATAATCTGAATCAATCGTTGAGCAACCATGGACCATTTGTTTTCTATCGGTGAAAGATCCGGAGAGGAGCCGGTTAAGGAACCAATTCAATCTGATGGTTGACGAAGAACCCTTGGACAATGCGTTCTACGTGTAGTCGCACATTATCCTGTTAAAATACAGCTGTGGGCAAGCACTGAAAGTAAAGAAGGACAACTGGCTTCATTACCTCGGAGATGTAATGCTAGCTGTTTAATGCACCGGCAATAAGTACTAGAGGAGTGAAAGAGTGATATCCAATACCACCCCATACCATAATACCCGATGCATGACCAGTGTGGTGGTGCATAACATAGCTGTTTAGCGTCCTCTCTCACAGTGTCTCCAGGCTCGAATGTGACCATCGTGCTGTTGCAGACAGAAGCGGGACTCACCAGTAAACACAGTTTCATTCCATTGTGCTGTCCACACCCTCTTCCATTGCACCGTTGGCGATGGAGACGTCTGTGGTTCTGCTTCAAGGGTAGACGAAGGAATGGAAATCTTGCTGACAGACCACTCTGCAGCAAACGGCGTCGAATGGTACGCACAGACACTGGATGATGTATTGCAGACTGAATGTTCTGTGGTATGGCTCGTGATATGGCTGAGCGATCTGTCTCTGCCATGCGCATAATTTGCCTATCATCCCATGAAGTGGTACACTGAGGTGGATGCGATCGAACACGTGTGTCCGTCCTACCTCCTACATCCAAAGTTCACATATCCGCATTACAGTTGTTTGGTTTCGTTCAACACGATTACTGATTTTCTTGAAAAATAATCCACAATCTCAGCAGGCCATAATTCTTCCTTTGTCGAACTCAGATACTTGATCAAAAAATGATCGCTGTTTTCTACGAGGCATAGATTGTTTTTTTAGAAAAAATCCACAAGAAAAACTCCGAACTTAAAACCGTCGAAATCTTCAAGTCAATAGCGTTTTGAAGTAGGCACGCGTGATGTGCGTCTGGTGTGAAAATCTAATCTTTTGCTTCATATCTCACCACCGCTATATATATATATATATATAATGCATGTTGTAAATTTCATGTTATTTGCATTCTTTCAGGGTGTTGCATTTACGATGGCTAGCAGTCTATTAATCTATCTGTCTATATGTATATATGCATTGAATTTTGCTGGTGCTCATTGAATATTAGCCGCTGTTTAGTTGAAAATAGCTGCGTGGAATGCAAAAACGGAATGAAACTTATATCGAAATGTCAGTTTTTGGCTAAATTAAAACAAAATGCATGTAACATTCAGAAATTTTGATTATAGCATTTCTAATTAGTTTAAAGTATAATAAACACTGATTTAAAGTCATTATAAAGTTTTTTTTTATATCGTGCAGGGATTAATTAAAGTTATGTAATTTTCCGTCCCGGAACTCTTCCCGCTTCAAGAAAGAAATATATGGTTCTTTACTCCGCTTAAAAATTTGTATTTACTCCTAACTCTTGGAAGTAAAAAATAATAATTATAATTATGAATTCTGATCTGACATTTTTCTACAATCTTAATTTTTTTAAGCATATTTTTACAAAAGTATTCATTTTCTCAATTCACTGTATGTGCTAACACTTTTCCCAGTGCGTTCCCATAAGTAATGCATTAAGATTCGGATGAGTTTTCAAACCTATGTATGATTATGAACAACATACATATGTATGCGACTGATAATTAAGTATATATAAATTATCAACCATAAGTATTGGGCATCTTATAAAATATTAATATTAAATCTTGTATAAATATCATTGTTTGTAGATGTGAATAACTCATGAAAAATGCTTCTGTTATGTGTATTTGAAATGATATTATGCCTGTTTTATTAAATTAGTTAGTTTCTCATTTCAGAGACCATGGCGTATTACATCGAGAAAAAAGAAATCCCCGAAGTTGACTATCTACCTGAAGAGATCAAGCTGGAGAAAGCAGAAGGGACCATCATTCTAGACTCTTTCAAGCCATCTGATTATGACCAATTGTTCAATATGTTCCATGAAGTGGTTGAAGAAGGCCAGACGTACCCACAAGAATCTGTGGACAGAGACGGCTTCGAGAAGTATTATCTCTCGCACAACGTGTATGTTGCCAGACAACCAACTGATGGAAAAGTCGTTGGCGCATTTTACATCAAGCCAAACTTTCCTGGACGTTCTTCCCATATTTGCAACGCCGGTTTCCTTGTTCACAGTAGTTACAGGAACAAAGGGATAGGGAAAATATTGATGACCAAGTACCTCAAAATCGCCAAGGACCTAGGGTACAAGGGAAGTTTTTTCAACTTAGTGTATGCATCAAATCATGGATCTGTCAGATTATGCGAAAAACTGGGATTTACCAAAACTGGCGTGGTTCCAAAAGCTGGTTACATGAAAGGACTGGGTTATGTGGATGCATTTCAATTCTATTACGATTTATCTTCTTGAATGCATACCTCAATGGAATTTTTTTTTAGAAAATAAAAAAATTTTTTTTTTTATGAACAATGTAGAAATGGAAACTCAGTGTTCAAGAGAGATTTTGAAAGGAAAGAACGAATAAACATATCACATTCTTACTAACAATAATTGTCTTAAATGTTGTGAAATAATATATAAATGCTTTTTAAATCTTTTCTTTTATAAAACCTTTAAATTTATAATTTTGGATTTAAAATGGGGACAATATAATGACACACCTTAGTATGGAATCAATTGAATATTTGGGAATAAAATCTATGGCCAAACAAGTGTCATTTATATTTTATATAGTCCTAATTTTCAAAAAATTCTCTCTTCCTACTAGTAAATAAATAATAATTTTAATATATAACCAATAGAATTAAGGACAAATTATTTTTTTATTAAATTAGTTAAGTAATTTGTTATTAAATCTTTTTTTATAACAACTTCATGAGAATGTACATTTTCCTTGTATGTAATGGCTACACCTACTGCATGAATGTAATTCGATGCTATACAAATCATGCAATTTCTATAACAAATATTCTCTGGCTATTGTATTTTCCTCTTTTTTCTATTATAAAAAAGTTCTAAACAGAAACCATTAATCAAAATACATTTACTTACACAATATAAACTTAAATAACCTTTTTTATTCTTGTTTTGTATCAGTTTTAAATGTTATTTTATAATTCTTGGAAAGATCTAGAATTGTGGAATCAAAAAATGAAATTTAGAAAATTAAGTGTATAATAATATAGAGAAATGGTTATCCCTTGGTTTGGTGATAAATATTGAAGATAAAATTTAATTTCTGGTAATCCTGGTAAATTACGAAGCTCTTACTCTATAAAAAGACACAAAAATTGTTGTCTTTGTTGCATTAACTTATAGAAAAAGAGAGAGAGAGCTGTAATTAAGTTAAATCATTTATATTTTTTGGTTTAAAAATTAGGTCTGAAAAAAAAAACACCTAATTTTATTTTAGATTAGCTTTTGTGTTAGGGCAGCTGACATTTTGTTAATCACTTTTTGGAGTCAAAATAATAGCCAAAAATCCAAGGGGTACCCGTTTGTAAACTTTGACCAGAGAAAAACTTAAAATTTGGGCTCGCATAAAAAAATTGAAGTGTACTGCTCATTTGGAAAAATGTCAAAATACTCTTTTTATTGGAAAACTTTTTGAAGTGTCTATCTTAACGATCAATAATGTCTAATAAAGAAAAATCGATTAAGTTAATAAATGCATTAGCGAAGGAGGTTGAACTTTTAACAGCAAAGATAAAATACATCACTTTGTTTTCGTGTATTGGTTAGCCTTGTATTGATATGAAGCTTTTTAGGAATTTTGTAGAGCTTTCTAATGGGAATACCGCCGACTTTTTTGATTTTCCAAAGCCAGATATAGATGTTCATGAAGAAATGCAGAGGCTTTCGCTTTTCAACAGAAACTGGGACCACCGTCCACACATGCATTTGTCATAATGGTACATGTGTAAAATGCCGTCAAGAATAAAAAAGGCACCAAACAACACGATTTTTCGACAACAATCGTAAACTATATACAAAATACATGATTATTATTTCAGATAACTCAGTTCTGTTTCTTAGAACGAGAATTCACTTCCAATAAACTAGTGTCCTTTCTAATAAGAATTTTATTGGTGGGTTCCCATATTGATATTTTGACTGCAGTCAGAATCATTTATTGTTAATGTAAAGAGTTAATAGCTACTGAATGAGATATAATATTATTCCTTTTTGGTTTTTCATAAAATAACCTTTTAGTTCTTGTTATTGAAATGACGAGTTCGTACTTTTATGTTAGTTATTTTTGCAAATGAATTGAACACAATAAAACATGGCTACGATATATCGAAAGTGCAATTGCTATAAAGTTTACAAGCTCTCCCTTTTCATTTTCTAATTCTAAGTTGTCACCAATTCACTTCTTATAAAAGGTTAGATTATACATTAGGGTGCTCCTTTGATTCTCCCCAAGTTGTGATTGCGATTGATCGCCAAGCTGGGCAAAACCCAATTGTGTTCTGATTGGCTTAGATCCAGTCGAGGCTCTGATTGGTTTATTATTTTCTGAAATTTAAAATTCCAACGCACGTTGCATTGTAATTTCAATGCACGTTGCTTTATTTTTTAATGTTTAACGGACTTTGGTTTATCGTTTTTAGAAGTTTAAAAATTCAACTGATGTTAAGTTATTTTTGAATGTTTACGGGATTTTGAAGAAGCTTATAAAATGACTTCGGTAAGAAAAGTAAATCTTAAGTTTCTCTCATTAATCCACTCCGAGACTTTTAAAAATCCGGAAACGGAGAGACATACTAACAATATTGAAGGTATGTGGTCAGTAATTGAAAGGGATTTTAGAAAAAAATGTCATCGCCAATCAGGCTCCACAGACGGAATTTTCGATTCATATTTTGCTGAATTTATGTGGCGATGGATGTATACAACAATCACATTATTCGCAAGATAAATTTAAAGAATATTTAACTGATGCTAAAGAATTTTGTGTTCTTGAAAGTGCTGATAATGAAATTAAATAAAGTAAGTAAATTTTTTTTCATTCCATTCTGTGCTTACGGTGAAAATGCGCTTTAGGTCCCCTACTCTGCCAACTTGGCGAAAATGTGCTGAGGGTCCCGTACTTGGCGGGTTTTCAAAAACGTTGTTGCCATGATAATAATGGAATATGATTTTTAACGGTTTTAAACTAATTAGCAACCAATGAAAATGACCGATCTTTCAAACTGAAACTAATTAACGACCAATGAAAATGCTAAAAGAAAAAAAAAACAATTAATGAGCATGCGCGTAAAAGCGCAAATTATTTCCTCCGGAGATTGCCATAAAGAGCTCATTAGGTATAAAAACGTCCGGTTTACCACGCTTGGTGCATTTATCGCCAAGTTGGCAGAGTAGGGGACCTAAAGAACAGATTAACGGTGCTTACTCCTTAAGCTTTGTTTTGATTCAAAATGCATTTTATTTGGTTTATTAAGTTTACTTATATTGTCTTCATTGCAATTTCATTATATTTTGCTCACCATACCTATTAGCACTGTAACCGTCACGAACAGGAATGGCGTCAGAAAAAAATCGCCAACTTCCCCAAGGGGTAACCTAATGTATAGTTTTACCCCTATAAAAATAAAATTCATAATCAATAAAAATAAGATGATTACGAGTATAAGTCGTCGGAACTACTTTGATATATTTCCCCAAATCGGAAATTTGGCGCCTTTTTTCTCGCCAAGATGGATTTTCGCTAAATACAAATAATTAATAACAAAAAAACTCAAAAAATGGTACAAAATACAAGAAAATACTAAATTTGACAACAGCAAAAACCTAAAAGTTGAAAAAACCTAAATTGGCAACACTAAAATAAGAAACAGCAACCCTAAAAAGTCCGCAGGGAGCGCCAGATTTGACGCTTAATTTTTGGGGGTATATCTAATTAATTTTTGGGGTTGTTCCTGAGTCGTCACACGTATAATTTAGCGAGTTCAGCTTGCATACCCAGTGAGTTTGCTATTGCTTTAGTGAAGTGTTCGAAAGTAATGTTTCAAAATATTTTAACCACAACTGACAGGACAATTATGTTTTAATTTCACTTGTTTACTAACTTACAAAACTGATAATTGTTTTGAAATAAATTGTGTCCCGGACTATGCCTATCGTCTTTCTCCCGAGTTTGTTCACTTGTTACAGCTTTTTTTGTAATTTTTCACTTCACTTGGAAAATTTGATGTTTGAATAATGCATTTAATTAGTTTAAAATGATTTAATTTTAATACCAAAAACTCAATAGTAAATTAGAATTTTAAATTATTAATGCACAGTATAACATTGCCAGCAAGGATAATAATAAACATGTTTGAGAAAATGCAAATCAAATTGGATATACATGGCGATGATTAAAATTCCAGGTTTTTTTTTCTTCTATTTTTTATCTTAGTATTGCCCTTTGACAATTATTATCATGAATATTGATTTTAAATTAAACATAAATTTAACTTAAAAGGAAAATTTACATTTATTAAACACTCGTATTTTTGTATAAGCTCTGTTTAAAAATTTGGATCATTCTAATTCTTCATGCAATAAAACGTATGCATAGTTCAATGAGAAATAATATTTTTTATTATAATATCACTTTATTTTAGAATATGACAAAATAAATTTCAACAAACCTTTCGCATGATATTTACATCAGACTTTACAAAAACAAATTATTCGGTGCTTTTTGAAATATAAATGCTGTTGATAACAATATCTAGCTGCCTACGAAGCCTCACAGTGAAGTAAATTAGTACATGGATAGAGCAATATGGCATCCATGAGAAATATGAAGTTACAGTCTTTCAAATGATGATTTAGACCATTGATTCTCAGTATTATATATTGATTTCATAAAAAGAAATCATATGTAAATAAGTCTGCAAGCTATTAAAAGATATAAATTAGTTTTATAGTATATATATATTTATAAAAGATTAATATGATTTCACCTGTTATTATGGAAAAATTCCGATTTTTTTTGTATTATAAAGTGAATGTATGATGAAAAAAGCGATATAGTTTTTCTAAAGTGACAGCAATCTTTGGATATTTTAAATTTCCTTCTCAAAATTCGATAAAAAGAAAATTCGATAATTCTGTATTTTCTGCTGCCGATGATTAAAATACAATATTTTGAGAAATTAAGTCTTCATTTTCCTTCTTGACTAGTTCATTTAAATGAGACATTCTTTTTATTTCAGGAGCATTCAAAAATCTGTTCCACCTGTAACAAAATCATATATATATAATTTATTAAATTTAAATCAGTTTAACCTATATATATAAATACAGGGAACTACTTTGATATACCCTCCAAATCAGAAATTTGGTGACATTTTTTTCTCACCAACCCAAAATACCTGTTTTGGCGCCTTTTTCTCGCCAAGATGGATTCTCGCTAAGTACAAATAATTAATACATAAAAAAACTTTTAAAAAATAACTCAAAAAATGGTACAAAATGCAAGAAAATACCGAATTTGGTAACAGCAAAAACCTTAAAGCTGAAAAAACCTAAATTAGCAACACCAAAATAAGAAAGAGCAACCCTAAAATGTCCGTAGGTAGTGCCAGATTTGGCGCGTAATTTTTGGGGGAGGGGGTATATCAAAGTTGTTCCAAATACAGTTATATTATATTTGCAAAAATATAGTCAGCGATTTCTTTAAACCAGAATGCCAAACATTATCAATAAAATTATAAAAAATCTACTTTGATATAAATCTACTGCAGATAAATCAGGAAGTTTGAAATAAGGAAATCTGTGGCAAGCAAAATAGGGGAAAAGTTTACTTATGGGTGCACCTTGACGATTTTTTTCCGCCAAGCTTGTTTTCGTGCATGTTTGAAGAAACAAAATGGAGCTGAAAACACGATGGCATGAATCACACATATAGAATAATTACACAAATATTTAAAAGGTAAAAATAAGATTTTTTGTTTGTGAAACAAATATAGTTATGACTAAGAAGCTCGATTTCACAGATTTTTTAAAGTAACTTTTTCTAACTTGTTTTCAAGCCTGTTCAAAACAAAATGGCGCCGAAAACATGTGCACTGAATCAAAATAAAAAAAAATTTACTCAAATTTTACAAATGTGTTTAAATTTAAAATTAATATTCTTTTGGAAAACAGCCATTGCATCGGTGAATTCATTGAAATGTGTACAGTAAAAAAATTAAAGATCGACTTACCAAAACAAAAATAAAAAATTCGATGCAATGGCTGTTAAATTCAATAACAAAATTCAGAATACCAAAAATACCAAAGTTGCCTGAAATAAAACAAAATCGCTAATAATATGGCGCCAAATTGGCGGGAAACTGAAGGGCACCCTAAAGTACAAGACACCCGCAAAATAGAAATGGCAAGAGTAACAGGAAAAAAAAAGTAATACTCGTTAATCCAAGCAGCAAATATCAACAATCACGAAAAAATGAAATTCGAATCTCACTCATTCGAGAAAAATGGAATTCCGTGCGGAACAAGAGTGTTATTTCATTGTACGTCGTCTCTTTTGCATCACAAGCGTGGAGATTTTCTTAAGGTTTTCCATAAGCAGTTGCAGCAATTTCTAGGTACCGTTATTTTACTTTATAATGGTATCTTGGGTCAAAATGTTTCATCAACAAATAACCGAAATGATCGTATAATTATCCTTTTTCGGCATGTAGTAAATAGTCTTTGTAACCATAATATCATCTCAACTAAAAAAAGAAGGCTGCTTTGATAAACAGTTGCTTCTCTCACAGATTACTTAATTTTTATGATCTCGAAACCAGAGGAATATTCATATAGAACTGTTGTTGTTGTTAATGACACTTGGCGACGCCAAGCCCGCAAGTTGCTGAGACTAGGCGAATGAAGTCAGGGGGAGCGTCTTCCGTTTTTATAAAGAGCACCCTCATTCGAAGGTGGAAGTACGACTTTTGGATCACAGATGGCAGCACCACCTGAATCTTCCAATTTAGAGATTGACACCAGTGAAGACCCAAAGCCTGTCTCCAACCACCCCCAGAGGTATTAATTTATAATGGGAACATGGAGGACATTGCGACCCGACGGATTTAACGTGCTCCAGTCGCCATTAGTGAACACGACTCATATAGAACTAATTTTCAGGATAAATATCAATTTATCAATTCTTTATGATACATTATTCGTATTAAACGTAATTCCATTTCTTAATGGAAACCACAATGTTTCTCCTTTATTCAACAAATCAAAGTAAATCGCTGTAGTAAATTGTAATTGTAATTGCGTTGTGTTTCGCTTTTGGGTTTTTTACTTACTTCGGGGCTTATTGTTTTGGGGCTTTTTGTTGGTTGTTTTTTGAAGGAGTTGTTTTTGGATTTTGTTGCGGTCTACGTTTGTTTCGTTGGCTGCCTAATGTAGCCTTAGCTTTCTAGTGATAAATTTCGTTCGTAAATATTGTCGGTAGGATATTTAGTACATTCAGCTTTGTTTATGCAGAAATTTCATGCAATACATCTAAAAATCTTATGCACTTGAATAAACCAATTTTGTGGTTTGCAATCTAACTTTCATAAATAACAAAGTATACGGAGTAAAAAGTAACGCTATCTTGTGAGAATAATGAATATTTTCTAAGTTACGTAAACATTTGAAAAATAAATGAAAATGAAATAAATCTCTAACTCATACACACAGCAATTTGAAAAACTGTGCATGTGTACATAAATAATCAGAAGTCAAATTACCAGATGGGTTGAAGATCTTTCTTGGACCGTTCGTCAAGAATGGTGGATGGACGGGCTTGACCCGGCTGAGTGGATCCCCTCCCGTCTTCATGGGGAGGAAAGCAGCCGGCCTTTTCAGCTGACTTGGCTCCTGGAAAGAAACAGTCTTCTGATTGGTGGTGGGTTGCTGATACTGATAGATATTGTTCTGGACAGGGGGTGGTGCTTGGGGAGGAGAAAACTGCTTCTGTGGCTGTAATCCAGGCCGTTTTTCAAACACTGCTGATTTGGCAGTTTCTGAAACATAAAGTTAAATATTCATAAATAAAAAAGGGAAAAATATAAAATGCAAATATAAAATGAAAACACTATACTTGCTTAAAATAAAGCATCATATATTTCGAAATACAAAGTGAATTAAAAGGAAAATTTGTATTGGGAAATGAAAATAAATAATAAAATGGTATGTCTGTTGGATTGTACAGATTATTTCAAAGAAATATTTAACTTCATGAATAATAATCGTTTATTATCACTAGAAGATAAGATTGATTATCTTTCTGGAATAGACTCTAAGATGATGATATACCATGAGCTGTGAACCCTGTGGTAACAGGATGTCTTCCGCAGTATATTAAAGAATTAATATGATATATACAATGAATAGGGCTGAATATTCTTATGGTAATTGAACGCGCTTCACATAAAGGTTACGTTTATACGATTCCGTAAGACAAAAACTACGTGAGACTGCTTTCTCGAGTAACTCCAGATAGGTAACAATTAGTGAACAACAAACATAAGTGCGTTACATCATTCAAATCTGTGAGTTGTTGATCTATTTTACTGGCGTAAACAATAAGCATCGAAATGTTACTTTGACAAAGGGAATGAAATCCGAATTCCACAGTATGCATGCATTTTTTTACCATTAATGTAATCAATTGCATATGAATTACTTGCAAACGTCATGGAAGTTGCCTATTCAAGTCAACTGCGTCCCTTATGGAACATAGTTATTAAATACCTAAGGATGTATGCATACAAATACCCATCATTTTCTTTTCATTGGGCTAAGAAGAATTTGGAAAATGCCGTGACTTTTTCAATCTAAGACTTTGTCTTTGCTGTGTTTATTTTTTTCAACATTGCTTACACAGAATTGTTCGTATTCCTATTTAACAATCTAGTTTCTAACAAATAGACAATATAACTATGTTTTAAATCATTCAGTAGTTATTATGATTGTAACAGCGAGATGAGTCTTTTATCCAGAGATCAATTAAGCAATTTCTTTTCTTGATGAACTGTAAGTGATATCATTAAAGAGTTAACTGCAACCTATTGAAGACCGTGTTAACTGAACATTCGCTATCCACTTTGCGATCAATGCTTATTAACCCGTAAAGTTTCATTTGTATTTTTGGAATAAAGGACTTTATTTTATATTATAATATAAAAATTCATACATTTAATTTGCAATATTTAAATTAATTAATTAAGAAATAATTTACTTTTGTGATGTTCTTAATATCCTGTCGTTTTCTGGATAGTTAAATAACACAAAAAGTACATTCGTTTTGGACGATTTATTGTTACACATTAACACACAAACATTAGTTTAAACATTTTTCCACATTTTTAAGAGATATGTATTTTACGTCGACCGGGAGCGGGACTTCCGCTACCCTTGGTGAAGAAAACAAACCAATCAACCCTTCTCTCTCTGACCGGCATTATTCATCCTGTTTCCGTGTCTCTACCCCTGGGTTTCGTTATCTGGAATTATAGTCCCATAAGACTATAGTTCCAGTTAATAATCTGACTTCCACAAGTTCTGTTTCCTTCTTTTTTAAAAAATGCAATATTCAGACAAATTAAAGTGAAGTTAGTTTTAAAACTACTAAGAATGATAGGCACATTTATTTATTTATTTTGAATAAATGGAGAGACAATGTGGAAATCTTCATTGCTCACAAGTTTTGTAGGTATTATCTTTAAGACATTTTTGGTGGATTTTGTTTTGTAAAGAAAGTAAAATGATTATGAAAAAAAATTTTAATCGTGGGCGGATTTTGATATAACTTTATTGTTGGTTTGAGACTATAATTTTGTGTTTCTAAGATTATTAATTTGATGACTGTTCAAAAAAAGAAGAATGTCTTACCGTTATCATTCTCATCCTCGTCTGTACCAGTGATCTTTTGTAAGGTGTGGAAGAATCGAGAAGGGATGGCTTTGCTGTCTCGGAGCCCAGTGAATCGCATTTCTTCTTGGAGGCCACCACTTTTATCTGCAATGGACATACAAGTTCGATTACAGTTACTTATACAAGACATACAAAACGGCTTAAAGGCTATTACGAGGATACTTTTTTACTTTGACCGAATATTATAAGAATAAATCAAGCTTATATTAATAATAATTTGAAAAAGTCAACTTTGTTTCTATAAAAAAATGCATGATAAAACTTATCAAGCTAAAAAGGTAAGAGTAATCTAATTTTTTAGTTTTAAAACTCTAAAAACACTCCTGAAACATACATAAATCCTAAATGCTTAAATAAACTTTTCAACTAAAAATTTTACAAATAATTTTATGGATACATATAAGAAAATTGGATACTTAAAATATTAACTAATATCTCCTCGGTAGCCCGGTGGCGTAGTGGTAGCATATTGTGCTCCCAACGTGCAGTCCCGAGGATCTCTATCCTCAGGGTCAACTCAGTCTTTTATCCCTTTGTGGGTCGATGAAAACTGAGTACAAATCATGCCTCGGAATTAAACACTGGGGGTTTCCGTGTTAGGTGACCACCTCACCGGGACATCTGTTTCACACCTCAGATCTATCTGTCTAGAAAACACACATGAGTACTGTTGGCCTTGGCCCCACGATGCCACCACTTTTACTTTATCATGCCACAGAGTTATCTCCAAGTGAAGTAGAGTGATTTCAGAGTATATAAGTTTTATACTATTTTAATTTAATTTAATTTATGGTCTGTTTTCTTGATATTTATTATTATAATCCTCTATATCACACTATGGTGAATTTATAACAAACGCGTTCGAGCCAGAATTAGTGGGGTAAAGGAGGAAAAATGAAAGTTAATTTCCTGTTGAATTTTGAAAACTGAAAATATTAAAACCTCGAAAATTTTGAAATCCTTCGGAAATTTTGAAACGTTTCAGATGATTTAGAAATATCTGTATTTTTTTAATGAAAAATTTATTAAATTAAATAAAAATACGTTATTTTTTTATTTCTACAATTATAATTACGGTAACAGAAAGTTTTCCTTGAAAAGAAAAAAAATTGAGGTTAATGAACAAAATAGAATAATATAAAAAATTAATGATAAGAAAATAATATTTTCTTTCTTTCTAAGCATGAATTTATAAATAAAGATGTGTATGTGTGTGAAAATGTGTGTTAATATTTATTCTGGCAATCTTAAGAAAAACATAGCTTGGTATTTTTTTATTAAATATAAACTCCTTTTCATTATTTTGGCAAGTATTTCCGTTTTTCTCAGTACAAAACATTATTAATTAACTTTCGCACCAGATGACAGATTTTTTTTTTACCATCATATTTACGTAGTTTACTTCACTTTGCTTGATATATATATAAGCGAAAGCAATGCTTAAAAGAAAAGCGGTTTGATTGAGTTTATCCTCTCAAAATTCTCACTTTTCCCTAAAATTTTCAGTTTATTTCCGTATTTCACAATTTCTGGTAATTTTATATCTTTAGCCATAATATAAGATAATTTTAGATAAGTGATAAATCTTAAAAAGAAATTATTATTATTATATTATATTAAGAAATTGTTCTTAAAAAGGTAGATTTTTAATGGAATATTATTTTGTATTAGGGGAAAAAGAAATCTCTGATTTTTACGTGAACTTCTTGGCTTTATTTACATGTTTAGATTAACTTTATGCAAATGATTTCAAATTGTTTTGTGTCTGAACTTTAGCTTCTGGACAGCTAGCATGCTGGTCAACTTCATATTTTTAAAGAAACCTATTTTTGTGATTTTATCGATATTTTTGACGATAGGCCTACCTGTGCGAGGTGCATATTTAACATCAAATATACCTGAACTAACTAGCAAAACTGTGAATCTACTGCAATTTCTCTTTGTTAACTTCCATTTTTAACATCTTGTACCTTAAAAGGTAATGGACTAAATAAGTAACAGCAAAATATCTTTTTATTGCGGAAAGGGATCTATGTGAAAAAATGTGTTATTATATGATCTATACTTTATAGACAAATTAGTATTAATAGTGCGAAAGCTTAAATTTTTAGCTTTGAAATGAAAAAATATACAACATTGATAGAAATATTAAAAATTTATATTTGAAAAATACGTAGTATATCTAAAGGATATTACGAAACATATTATTAAATATAAGTTTTTTTTAAAAAAAAATTAAAGTATATAAATATTTTAAAGTATGCAAATAGAAATTACATAAATTGTTATTAGTTTAAAACTGACAAACAACTATTAGTCAAAAACAGATCAGCTCTAATATGCAAAAAATCTATGATTACTTTTTGCATATAAAAGTTAATTTGGCTGAAGCTTTCAATTTAAAATATTAATCATTACAAACATTTATATCCGAGGTGTGATTCGAATGTATGAGTAACTAGGCTGGAAGGCAAAGTGATGATTGTTAAATAACTAGCAGGGTTGTTATTAAAGGGAAGTCTTATGCTGAAGTCTAGAACATTAATTAGACACATCTACTTTGGCTAAAAATTCTTAAGATAATACCATCAATTTTAATAGTCTTATAGATATTTTAAGCTGATTTTCTCTGCTTAATCAATTTAAAAATGTCTTTATAACTAACATTTACGAATTTTTAAATGCTATGTTCTTCAATTTCGGAAGGTTCTGTTTCTATTAACATTGATAGAATTTGTGCAGGAAGCAATTTTTATCGTACTAGTATTATTTAAAGTTAAATATCATTTATAATTTATTGTTTAAAAATGGTAGCACCGAACCCGAGATGTCGACATAATTTCTAAATTTCTTCTTACCTTTTCCGTGGGGATCCTCATCGGTATCTGTGATGATCTGAAGAACTCTGAATGCCTTGGACTGGGCTACACCCTTGCTGGAATCAAAGTCCTTGTCGTCGAACTTATGATTTCTGGGAAGAGTGGCTGAGCGTGAAGGTGCACCAAGACTAAATAAAAAAAATTTTGAATTCAGTTTTTTATGAATTTCATGACATGAAACCAAATACATATTTGAGAAAAGTTGTCTTATGAGGTTGCTGATTGATTGGCCAAAGAGGTTGTGCGAAAGAAACACCCACCTGTTCTTCGCTTACTTTTATCAAGAACTATACTCAAAAGAAATATCTATTTATAGGACGAATATAAAAGAAGGCGTGTTCCAACAACGCACCATAGACATACAGGGTCATCTCCCTGCATTCTGCTGGAATTCAAAAGTGACCAAAGTTCTCAGATTACCTTGACTAGACTAACAAGTGGCCACCTTGAGTGTCTTCCCTTTGATGGCAGGAGAAAAATCTCCGCTTTATGTAAAAATGTTGCGTAAACCTATCATCATCAGATTACATTCTAGGTTGCATCGGTCTTTCTAAGGGGAAACTTAACATCTAATCTCATTATTATAGATTTTTTGGTTGTCAACAACCATCTGAAGCTGATCTGACGAGTGTCAAATCTTTCTTTACTATTTTACCATTCTATAATATTACCATTCTGTAATTAAATACTACTTTTACCATTCTATAATTAAATATACTTTTACCATTCTACAAAAGTTCCAAAAGACTTATAACATTTCTGTTTTCACAATTAGAAATGTAATATAAGCTCGAAATTGAAATAAGTAAAGAACTTAATGATTAAATTGTTTATACTTTTTTTAGTAAACTATCAAAAATGGAACATTTCAATTAGACCAATCAGTAATTAGCTAGTATTCCATTTCATTTGCGGATCACAAAAGCTTAAGCAGAAAAAGTTTGTGGAATTATTGTCAATAAACATCCATTAATCAAAAAGGTAAGTAATTTGAAGTTAGTCACAATTTGAATTTCTTAGATATTGTTTGATCTTTTAGAAAAAAATGCTGACCTTTTATCTGCAGCGACCAGTTCTGCCTGTACTTCCAAGGCTTCTAGAGCGTTTTCCATAGAATACATGTCCAGAGGGGAGTTGTAGGTGGGCATCACAACCACTTGCTTTGGAGGATCGAATTTTGGTAAGCTGTCGATGGGATTCGCATTTCTGTCGGCATTCGCCATGCGTTCCTCGCTGTACTTCTTCTTCCTTTCGAGCCTCTTCTGAAGACGAGCATTCAGTACTTCGGACAGGTTCACGCCCCCAGGAGTGTATGTGAAGGGCTTCTTGTCTCTCTTCAGAGAAGTCAGTAGGGCGGCCGGCATGTTAGCGTACTGATTTGCCATCATCTGGGGCTCTGGTGAAGAAGTCGTCGTGTTCTGCAATTGAAAAGAATAAAATCTGAGATTCAATAAAATAAAAATAGACATCTCAAAAATGTTGTTTACTTATTGTTGCTTCTTTGGGAATGAAAATGAAAGATCAATGAAGTTATAAAATAAATTCGGACATTATACAAAGTAGCTACCTTTTCAAATAACGTTAATTTGTCACTGCAGAATCGACATGCTTATATCGATATTTCATACTGCAGTAGACGCTTGTTTTTACAACACGTAGGGACAGGTAAAATAGTATATAAAATCAAAAAATAACTGTTAGATATTAAAACTATATTTTTTTATCACATTGCTCACTCTTTGTAAATAAAGTACTGTTAAAAAATGATTTAATATGCATTATATAAAAAATGTGTACAAAATAAAATTCATATTTAAAAACAATTCTTGCAGGCAAAGTACAGAGGGTGTTCACACATTTTTGTAAAGATTTTGCAAAGATATAATTACATAAATATAAGTATTTTATTTTCTAATACGTTCAATCTGATAGCTCTTTCTCTAAACCATCATATAAGAGTTTAGAGATTTCCAAGATAAAAGTTCTTTTTTTAAAACATAAAAACTAATATTGTTCCACTCCTCCTTCGCACTCTTCCAGAATCCATCCAATGTTTTGAAGTACTGCTTATAAGAAGCGTGTTTTAAAGTCTAAATGCATAGTAATTTATAAAAGAAACTTTGGTGAGAATCATTGAAAGGGAATAACACACAAACACTGTAATTCTACAAATGACATATGTGTGAGATGTACTTTTTATATACACATACACATATTTAATGCCGTTTGTAAGGTCGGACTGAAGTAAAATTTGACATACAACATTTTCCAGAAAAACGTTTTATAAAAAATTGGCACATTTATGTGTCTCAAGGAAGTTCACGTGGAAATACAACTTCCTTTTGCTGCTATTCAACAGTAAGAAGGATTGAATCAGTATTACCATTTAGAAAGACCATAATCTATCTATAAGGTTCGTATATGATGATAAGGCGTTTATTTTTGTGTTAGATATGGTTATTACCTATTAGCTATGGTTATTGTAAGTTTTATATGCTTGGGGAGCCAAAAGATGGTTAAAACTTTAAAACTGTGTAAAAAAGGAAAGGAATAATGATGTTCGATTCCCAAGAAAAGGATCATAAAGTAGTCGGAATCCGTTTAGTAGCAACTAACAAAATCCAAATTCCTGTAAACTTTCATTATTTTACCATTCTTCTTTAAGGAATAGTGTCAATATCTTACTAGTAAATGTGCACAGCAGCCAATGAACATTATCTCAAGCTTTCTGATGATAAAGTTGTATTATATAAAAGAGACGTGCTGTGGGTGATAAGCTTTATGCAGAATGACGTACTTTGACAGTCCAATGATTCCTGTTGATAACTTTTATTAAAGACAGAGTGTCCAGAAGAGGTTCCAAAATCGAATGGCGTTTACTATCATTTGACCATAAGTCAGCAGATCGGAACGGAACTCCTGCAACTCACTGAGGCAGAATGTAGCCACCCTCACAGCCGCTGCTCGCGATAAGTGAGGCTTCACTCTTCTGATTTGACTACAAAAGTTGTGTACTATCAAAGTACTGAGGCTAAATTCAATACATATGTATTTTGACAATGCGGATGGAAATTATGAAATATTGAATACCGTTGCTGTTTATATTCTTTAGAAACTCCAATTATATCTAATTCTAAGGTTTGGTAGAGTTCATTGAATACAGAATTTGTTGTACAGTATCTCCTCGAGTAAGTTTTTGTTCTTGTAACCGTTCATTTGAAGAGCTTTAACATGGATAAATTCTCTAAAAATGAACGAATGTCTTACCGTATAATTGAACACACCAAAAAAAGAATTGATGAATTTCTGTACTTACCGAAGTCGGAGAATTCTGAGCACTGCTGTCTTTGCTGATGGGAGACGCTCGATAGTCCACGGGGCTCTCTGTTGTCCAGTTGTATCCCCACGGGGATGGCCGCGTGTTGAAGCCACCGAACGGTCGAGCCTCCATTGGACAAATATACCTGTAAAAAGCCAACTCTTCTTAAACATTGCTGGGGTTTTAAAAATCGATCTCCGATCAAAAAACATGTCTTAAAAAATACCACTAATTAGAAACAAATTTTTTTTAAATTTTCTGAAACAATTTTCTCGTTGTTATTATTATTTTACTATTCTCTATGGTTTTTTTTTATTAAATTTCATTTATAATATTATTTTCTCATAACATATTACTAATTCACTTTTATGCAGCTTATTGATAGATAACTTGAATTTTATAGTAGATCATAAAATACGAGTTATATTTCTTTAAATTAGTTTTAATATTAATTGTTCTCATTTATTGGTTTATGTCCTAATTCTTTTCTTAGAAAATTTAAAGCATTTCTGGCAATAACTAAGAACAGAATTTCCTAATAATATATCAGTAACAGAGTTCCTACAAATAAAGCCCCACTTTTTTTTTGCTTTCATCGATCTTTAGAGAAATAATGAAAAAAATTCTGAGTTAAAGAAAAATGAAAAAGAAATAATGAAAAAGAAATGGATTACCGTTATTCAGATATAAAATACAAAGTCAAAATTAAAAGATGTTTATCAGTTTTGTGCAGTTCGGTGAAGAAACGGGTACCCTTGGTTTGCAAAAAAAAAAAAAAAAAAAATTGGTGATAAATTTTAGCTATAAAATTTAATTTCAGATAACACTTGTATTTTCAACCTGTATTGGTAACTCTGGTAAATTACTAAAATTTTATTCCATAAAAAATATGAAAATTATAAATTAACATAGTTACATTAATTTATCGAAAGGAATGATAAAGTTAAACCCTTTATGTTTTAAGATAAAAAGTGTAAAAAAACATCCCATTTTATCTTACTTTAGTTTTTGTATAGCGGCAGTGACCATTTTATAATTCGTCCTATCTTGGCGCTCAAAAAAAATCGCCGAAAAATAAAAGGGGTTACCGGTTGAAAACTTTTAACCATAAACCAAATAAATATATAAAAAATAATATTCAGTCTTAATAAACTCTCTTTGCTCAAATAGTTATTTAGTTACTATTTGAAGAATTATAAACGAGAATTTTTTTTAGAAGAATCACAAAGTCCGAACAACTTTGGCATGTCTCTTAAAAAGTTTCACTTATTATTTTTTTAAAGTTTGATTTCGGGATTTCTGCGTTTTTCTGGAGACTGCAGATATTTTAATTACATACTTGGAATAGAAAGCTTGGAAGCGTAAGATTCCAAATTTTCTGTAAAATATATAATTACATCAATATCATATCAAATCACATAAAAATATCAAACATCGATTTTAGCTACATTTGAAGATGTGTTTTATGATTAAAAAATAAAGTAATTATTTTTTTTAATTCTAATTTCGCTTACCATCACAATATCATTTGATTTAAATGTCAAATGTTTCTTATTAAATAATATTAAAAATTATCAATTACATAAAAGTTAATTTTTGTAAGCAGGTATATTAACTTTGGAGAATGTGCGCGTTAAGTAAGCAATCTGGTCTTCCATTCAACTCTTCGAGTATTCATTTTCCTACTTCATCCGCTTATGTTTATAGTAATTTGGAATCAATTTTAACGTGCATGTTCCAATTTACAGAAAAAAAAGTAAAGTAAAGTAAAAAAAAAATTAGTGTTTTACAATTTTGAAGTTGGTCACTCCTGATTTGAGTGGAGCAAAGCTCTTTATTATGATTTGATATAAATCGCTTTGAAGTTTCTGTATAAAAAATGTAGTTAATTTCATTAAATAAATCATAAATTTCAATTAAAGCTTTTATTAAGAAATAAAAGAAATCAAAGAAATTAACCTTGAAACAAACAAGATTTGTGGGCTTAAAATCATACGAATAGGAAGCATTGATAATCAGCAAGATTG
Organism: Latrodectus geometricus; assembly: GCA_026290005.1. Lineage (NCBI taxonomy): Eukaryota > Metazoa > Arthropoda > Arachnida > Araneae > Theridiidae > Latrodectus > Latrodectus geometricus. The sequence goes on along the minus strand of JAPDSC010014884.1, from coordinate 28,769 downwards.
CTTGTAATCTTGCTGATAAACACTTGACCATAATTAAAAGTAATTTGAAATTCTTAGTTACTCATATTAGGATATAATTTAAGCGATATAACATTCTGTTGTGGAAATTCATTTGCTTCTAGAACAAACATTTTTCGTTCTCTCCCTTCACGTTTGAAATTATCATTTTTGCTTAACTATTGGGAATAATGAAAACGTATTTACGACATCGGATCTTGCTTTCTGTATCTTCTACATTTTCACAATAGAACTTTTTTATGTAATAATAATTATTGTTTTTACCCCGATATTGAAAAGTATTATTTTTACTTACTGTTGCAAAAGTATTTACGCTTTTCACCATTAACTGGCCGATTAGAAATCCATTGAAACATAAGTGAAAGAAATATCAACTTCAATTTTTAGTAACTTCGAAATTAAAAGGAATTTCTAAGCTCTCGTTCGAATCAATTTCTTTTTAACTGTTCTATGTTTGAAATCTCAATTCTTAGCGCAAAAGAACGTTCTATAAAAGCAAAATATATCGTAAATATTACTATTTTTCTAACTCCAAAATATCCTTCAAAGTTATAAGAAAATCTTCTTTCAATGTTATAATTTGTGAAAGATCTCTGATTTGAACCAATGATATTTAGACACGACATATTGGAGAGCGTAATTGCCGAAAGCCGCCGAAAAGCAGTTTAGCATCCATCCCTTAAATTGAAACTTTTCATAGATAAAGGGTTGAGTTTAAGTGTCAAAAGGGAGGAAACGCCTAAAACTCCCAATGCCGGGGTATTATGGTCCTAAGAGCACTGTACTATCACTGATCTACTCTGAGCCCAAAATAAAATTTTGTTCGCAGTGGGGAAGGAGCCTAGTACCTCATCCTTAATAGTTCTCTATTTTAACTACTATGCTGTGAAGAGCACTGTCCTTCCTCTAGTTTACTCGGAGCTCAAAACTAAATTCTATTCGCAGTGGGGATAGACCACAGCACCACACCCTTAATAGTTCTCAATTTTAACCATTGTCCAAGTGTGGCTAGTTTACTAATATTTAATTAAATAGCAATTATAAAAAGGCTATGTTAGGTTATTGCGTTACGTTAATTGACGAAAGAGCTAAAACAACTAATCACATCTTAATCTTAATTTATAATCAGCCAATGAAGTGACTCAAAAATCATTTTTACTGTCTCCTTCTAAAAGAATATATAAAAGTAATATAAATAAGTATGATACTCTTTGAATGTTTGATATTCATGTGATTTCTTATTTTTTCATCAATCAGCATTATGCAGCTCTAGTAGAACATGAGTACAAAAATATCAACAAAAATAAACATCCTCTGATACACATAATAGCTTAGGTAAATGAAACGGTTTTTTTCCACAAAAATTATAATATTTAATATAAAACAATGCCAATAGAGAACAAAATAGCAACATAAAATAAATATATATATATGTGCAATGCCTCATGCAAAAGCATTTGTACAAGATTATCAACCCTTAAAGGAAACATGAGAATCAATAATGCATATATCCATTACACATTTTGAATTTACTTCCTTGATACCTTTAAATAAATTTTTAATATAGTAAAAAAACTATAAAGCAAAAAATATAAAAAAATTTTTGAGAATATTTCTATAGTTATATAAAAACAAATTCGATTGTGTTTCAGAAGAGAAAAAAAATTCAGATTCTTTGCATATTCAATATGTATATTGTAATTAGGATAAGATGCATAGTTATTAAAAATAATTCATTTATTATCTTGTTTCTATTTGACGTCACTATAAGTTCTCAATAACCAATTGTAAATAATACAAAGAAAAATACAAAGAATTTTCAGGAGAAATTAATAGTTATATTATTTTCTTTTGAATTTAAGTTTTATTGAAAAAAATACAGCACCCTAAAATCTAGTTGCTGAAATAAAAAAATAAAATGTGTTACTTAAAAATTTTTTCAAGTAGTTTTTTTAGGAAAAAATGCAATATAATCTTTTATATGGAATGAGGAGTATTCTTTTTTAAATTATTGCTCCATAACCAAACGTCCAAGTTTATCAATCACGTTTTTATTGCCAAATGTCAAGTGGTAACTTGTAACTTTGTCCAAATATCAGAGTTGATCTAAATAAGTTTTACTCAGAAAATTTTAGGAAAAAAATCTTTTGCTTTGGCATTTCACCAAAATTGTTGTTTTACACCATCCCAGCAAAGCAGTTATCTCAAGAAAGCGAAATATATTTCGTCTCCCATTGACCGAGAAACAGTTCGTTTCTCCAATCCCGAGAATTTTGAGGGGAAAAAAAATCACAGAGTTGGTATGCGCGCTCTTTTCATTTCAGTTCGAGATCTCTGTAGAAGCCAACAGTATCAATTGCTTCATTTCCGTTGTAAATATTTGCCTTCCAACGCTGGGTGTTCCTCTGTATAAAAAGAATTGAAAATGGCGCTTTCCATTTTTTCGAGCGTGGGCGTTTCCAAGGAAGGATGCCAATGGCGGAGTGCCATTGGTAAATACATTTTGCCTCGAAGTTCCTGAGGAAACACGAGACGGAAGGTACGCATTGGGAACGGGAAGGTGGATTCATTTTGGTAGCAAATTCAGCTACCATCTGCCAACTTCTGATACCTGAGGGAGAACAACACGTTCTTCATTCGTCTCTTGGTTACTGAAGTCAAGTTTATACCCAACGTAATCCAAGATTGAAAGAATGCCAATGTCAAGTTGACTCACCAGATTATAACAAGTGGTCTCGATAGTCAATGGAATACTGCCTTGAATTCAGTTAATCTACCCCACATTCCTAGTATTTATAGAGAATATCATTTACAAGCTATCTATGAACAGATTTGTTATTGAGATTTTACTATATTGATGTCTTAGTATAGTTATAAAATTTGTAGTTTATAGTGACTGATTTTGACATATCTGCCGAGTAAATGACTACTAACTTAGCAAAATAGTAATAATAATAATAATGCTGCATTTTCTATTTAAATGAAAAATATTCATTCTATAAAGAAAATACTTTTTTTTTTTCCCCAGAATAAATCATCAAATCCAAAAATGAAAGAATAAGAAATTAAGGTTTTTTCCAATTTTGATAGTCTTTGTAATTTTATTTATGTCTTTGATAATGTCATGCAGATTAATTATTTACTCATGAAATTAACTTTCATTAAATAATAGTTAAAATTTAAATGTGCAAATTTATCATAATTTTAAGGCACTATTGATTTTAATTGTATCAACCATTTCTTTACCCAATACGGTAAGCAGTGTGAACATCTTTTTGCAAAAGAAAATTTAATTCTATAGTCTTAACTTCAGTAAAAGACTGATTTAAAAAAACGAGGTCCATTTTTCTTACTAATTATCAATCTTTTTTTTTCTTTAAATGATCAAAAATCATTAGGTTTGCAAATAAATTTGTAATCACTGTAATAAAAATTGTAAAACAAATTCTAGTTAGACTGTTCTATTTACTTGTAAAACTCTTGCTATAAATTAATATTAAATTTACTAATTTATTTCTTACATTTTATAAATAGGATATTTGTCATTCCCTCAAGAGAAAATTTTAAACCTTTCTTTGGAAAAAAAAAATCTTCAACATTTCTTCCAATTTTCATCGAAATACAAATCAATGTTTGTTTTCTACAATTTTTCAATATTGTTTTCACATATTGATAAATACCTCGACGAGTATTCTTTGACACAGTTATACTCCAGAGGTAGTTCAAAATAAAGGAGAAACGTATGTAAAATATTTTGCATCTAATATTGTGAGGGAGCAACTTTGCTCATTAAGATTCCTTGAATTCATCTTGAAATGGACATTACGAGTTCTGCTTGGTGACATGATATACCATTCCATGTACAGACATTGCTCTAACTTCCTGAACCATCCAGGAGAAGGATAACGGGATCATTCTTTGTTTCAAGACCATAGGGTCTCTATGACATTGCTTAAGTCCGGTAAATGGGCAGGCCGCGAAAGGTATGAAATTGAGTCTTCATGTCACCGAAACTATGGTTAAATAATTCGACAACGGTAAATCAGAGAATTATCACCTTGATAAATGTAATCTCAAGATGGTAACAATGTCCACAACGTTGAATACAGTCGGTAGTCAAATGAGTGAAATTAGTACTCGTAACATGATCATGTAAGGTATATTTATTCTAAACTAAGAGATGAGGTTCCAAACCATTGCGAAGCAAAATCTACGATTCACTCGAGAAAGGAGACAGTCTGGTTTCTGCGGGGGTTTACCTCACGAAATCTTGTTTATTGGTGGAAATACGAAGATTGGTTTGTAACTTCACGGTCATTTTTTGTAGACGAGGGCAAATTAGACTAGGTTCTTCAATTTAAAATGGATTCCTAATTACTACGAATATCCAAACCCACAGTTTTCATTAAACAGACGAACTGTTGAACGAAGGTCGGGAAACAGGATCCAGCGAAAAAGAACAATGATTGAAAATACTGATCCACAATCAAGGTTTTATGGTTCTCACGCTAATTTACTTGCAGTTTCTGATTTACATCTGTCACAAGGAGTTTTACAATCGCAGCTCTTCCACGAATATTTTATTTATGCAGTTCTTTTGAACTATATTGGGCTGACACTGCGTAAGTCACTTTTTCAGCCATGATGTTCTTTCTGGTGTAGTCCCACTCTTCTTAATATCCTATTCAACTCCTATTTTTCGTAGTGAATTTGGTGTTCCTTCCACAGTTTTTTTTTTTTTTTTCGTGGATGTTATTTTGCCATGACCATTGTATTCTATCATGACTTTCACAACATGGTGACTATTGATATTCCTAACAGTTGTAACATTATAGCTACCGATATATCGAGGCCCTCACTATCTGTCATGTGTTTGGAACTCAGACATGTCGCCCATTTTAGTTTCATCTGAAACAAGCAAACATACATGTATAATACACTCATACACTCCTTGAAATTATAAGCGTCGGAAATTACCGCTTTCAGTCTTTCAGGATTTTCTATCATGAGCAACAGCATAAATATTAGGAACTATTATTCTACAAAAATGCGGGAAAAATCTCAAGCAGATCATCAGGCTTTATATATTACAAAGAATGAATATTAACGACTGTCTGTAATCTGGGCATTTAGTTTTGATTTATATATTCGACTTCCATTTCTTCAACTGATTGTTTTATATTTTTGTGTAAATAAATTATTAAAGTGTTTTGAAGAGCTTTTCCAGAATGGCTTGAAAATATTTAAATGGACACATGTTCTACATATTTTCGAACTGGTGTTCTTGAAAACGTGAAAATTACAAAAGTGTTCAACAAATTATTGGATTCTGTATTTACCCTATGAATAACCTGATAGAAGAAGTCATTTGTAAAGATTTCTTTCATTAAACTAGTATTATTATCTTAAGAGAGGTCTTTTCACATAAAATGGGTCTTACTCACGTGTCGCCAGAGAAATAATTCAGAAAACTCGTGATCATCCACCTTGACAGACAGGTATTGAGTCAATGTACATGTTTAATTTTTCAATTGGGAAGTTACACCGCACGAAAGTGCAGAGAGAATTTCACTAATGTGTTCCGAATCCTGTAGATTCCTTTAATGATTTCAGTATATTAAATGATGCTTCATATTTTTCTTACTGAACATACACGCAGACAAATATAAGAATCTTTAAAAGAGTTGTTTTCCAGTTAAAAATCAATAAATTGGATAATCCTTAAACTTAAAAAGAAATATGTTGGTAAAAATGAAACTGCTATTATACAAATGTACATCTCTAGTTTCGCTTTCGAGTCCTTAAAAATCGAATATAATTATAAAATAAATCGTTTTTTTATTTATTTGTTTAAAGAATTAATAAACTTAGTGATTCATAATGTAAAAGGAATAATTCATATATTAATTTACTAATTCATATTTATTTAATTAATAATAATTAATTCATATTTAATTAAGTATGTCAGATTCAAATGTTAATTTACACTAGTTTTAAACGTCACATTTGATTCAACATAGCAAATATAAAATTATCAATCATTATAAATTTGGTGAAATGAATTCTTATATATATTTTTGAATTATTAATGTAAGAAGATATTAAAATTTTTATGACTATAAAGAAATCAAATATGAAGAAATTTTTAATTAATATTAACTGGCTTAAAGTAAAAATTCTGACTACCTTTTCTATTTCAAATTTCTGAAATTACTTTAGGAAGATATATTTTATTTTCCCTAACAATAATCAATTATAAATATTTTTGTAGAATAAAAACGAAGGAAAGAGAAAAGAAATAACTATGAGAATAATATTGATAACGTTAAAAAGAACATTACTATTTTCAGATAAAAAGCTATTTCCAAAAGAATAACAACAAATTTGAGGATTTTTTTACTTTGATTTATAAGAAACTTTGATTCATTAAAAGTAAAAAAGGAATAAAAATCCATGAAAAATATTTTTCGTGGAATGAAAGCTAAGAAATCTTTACCTCAAGACCTAAGACCAGAAAAAATTAAACTTTAAAATTTATTTCTTAATAATATGTTTTATTAATTTATTATATGTGCCAATTATTTACTGATATATAGTAAATATACTGCCTGATAATTTTATTCAAAATGTCTTAATTGTTCATTCTTATGTTGAGGAAAATCAATTAAATTCGAACTGTGTCACTAATTCAAGAACGTTGGAAAAAAGTCGTTGTGAATGCATCGAACATACATTTTATGTGCACTTATTACTGCAAGAAACTAGAAGTTTATCCATGATGTTTAGTGACGGAAAAAGTAATTGGTATGGAAAATATAAAATTCGTTCGAATTATATATATTTATGATTTTATAAATTACAACTCTGGTAGAATTTTATAGCATGGAAAAAGTGCCTAGTTTGAAATTGTTGACTTGACATTACTGACAACAGACATTTAACTACCGGATAGTTATTCAAATGAAAAAATACTTTTTTATCTTTCGAATATATTTTTATGTCTTATCCTTCAAAATAAAATTGTAAAAATGTAAATTAAAAAATATGTAAAAGTAAAAACTAAAGATATAAAAAATAAGGATGAACAGTTTCCTAAATATAATATTTGGTTGAAGGGGGGAGGAGAAGAAATGCGTTATTTTTACATAAACACTTCAGGGTTTTATTTAATATGTTTCGAATTTGCTTTGTCTAAATGGCTTAAAACTGTTTTAGGATCGATCTTTAGTTCCTGGTGCGTGCGATTAATAACATGCTGACCAATTTCGATCGTTCCTATGATTTTATCGACATTTTTGAGAACCGGCCTACTTGTGTGAGGTGCATCATTAACATCAAAAACACCTGAGCAGTTTCCACCAAATCAAGATTGTACGTTATTTGTTGTTACAGTATCGCGAGATGATGAATAATTTCAGCTACCTGGCTTGCACATTTTCGCTTTTACCAAAGAAAAACTTTAAAATGAACCAAATTTTCTCTTTGTTGACTTCTGTTTTTAACACCCTGTAACTCACTACTAAAATGGACCAAACAAAAAAAAATTACCGCAAAATATCATCTTTCCATTGATTATAATCTGAAATTGTTTGATCAATGCTATGATAGATATCGATCAATACAGCTATCTGCCGAAAGAAAATCGATTTCTTTTTTTCTAACACAATAATTTCGTAACTAACCTCTTAAAATTTCAAATAAAATTATCTTTAAAAGAATATAAATTTAATCAAACAAAAATTCTCTTCATTATTTTGAAGAATAGAAATTAAAAATTCTGTAGCAAGAAATAAGGAAGAACTTTTCATGACATAATAAAATTCAAAAATGGACCAAAATCAGCAATTTTTTTTAAAAGAATATTAGACAAAATATAGATCGTTATTTTTAAATATTTTCTGTTCACTTGAACAGTTTCTGTCTACATTACCAACACAGAAGAATATTTTACAATAGCTATTATCCTATGGATGAATAATCTTTGATATATACACATTTAAAATTGAGTTCCATCTGCTTAAAAATGAGTGTATAATTTTTAATTAAGCCAAGATAATGCTAATTTTGTAAGCTTTTGAGTGAAGAGAAATTAGACTTTAAAACTAATAAAATTATTAAATAAGAAATTTTCACAAAAACATTTTTTATTGTAAAAATTTTTGTTTTTCTTGGTAATCGAGGCAACAGTTTAATATTGTGACTTATTGTAAAAGTGGTTTTTAGTTTAATAGAAACACATATGAACAGAAGTGAAATTTCTTTATGTGCTTCATAAACAATAAAGTATAATAATATTTATAAGGTTTTTTTTCCCTCTTAATAAATTGAAATGCATATATCCTGTAACTTAATATATTAACTTCAACGAAATTCTGTAAGTCTTGGATCAAGTTTTCAACTGCGTGAAACATTTAACCATTTATATTTTTAAAGAGGCCTAATTGTAGAAATCGGTTAGCTGGATCAAATTTGACAGAAATTGCAAAATTTTTAGACGTTTGAGGTACAATGTCTAAACACATGACAGGAAACACACTGTGCAGCAAGACAAGACAAGCAATGAAAAATAATGGGTGTTAAGAGAAGCTCAGTGAAATAGACAGACGAATATTGAAGTGGATTGTTATGTCTATAAAACACACAAAAGCTACAAAAGTGACCACAGATCTCAATTATCATCTGGATTCTCCAATGTCAATGATTACAGTAAGAAGACACCTTCATAAGCAGAAAATTTAAGCCAAGCAGCAATTCCAAAGCCATTTGTCACCGATATTAATGTCAAACGTCATCTACAGTGGAGTCACACTCACAAAACTTGAACGACTGATAAGTAAAAGAAAATAATACGCGATCTTTCACACTTTTTATTCAAAAGCAAGGGTGCAAGTTTTGAAAGACACCTGCATAAGAGGATGATCGTAATTATTTTCCAATTGTCAAACATGGAGGTGGATCTAACATGTTATGGATAGCTGTAACGTGGTTTTCTGCTAGACCAATCGTAATTTCGAAATAGAATAGCGAAAGTTCATTTGGGATAAATATAGAGAAAATTTAGTTGACACGAGTCTCCTGTGTTGAAAACTGTTTCCAATAAGGGAAGGAATCTTCCAGAATGATAATGAACTTATCTACATAGACTGTTAAACGGAAGGCCTGAGCACTCACCGAAGGATAATCTAACATTCACTTGTGATGAGAATTTAGTGAGATATATCTTGTGTTATATCAAATATGCAAATAAAATTTATAATAATAAATTCTATAAACTTTTTTAAAACTTTGCAAATAATCTATTCATTTGTTATCAATATTTTTTATATATAGCAGAAGTTCTTTTGGCAGATTATATACTTCTAATTTAGTAAATTCAATATTTCCAAATTAATAAATTCAGAATAGCAACATATTAATAGAAACAAGATAGCTTGTAGTGAAATTTTTCGTTTTTCGATAATTTTTTATGAATTATCAAAAAAATTTTTATTAATATTTAAAAACAAAGAAATTTATAATTTTTATTAACATTTCGGATCACAATATTTTACTATAAATATTTTTAATTATGTTATTTAATCATTCAAATAGAAAATTAATTAAATTTTTTTTTTAAAAAAATGAAACTTTTATTGGATTTTAATAGTATCTGAAGATGAAAGAAAATATGAGTTATCACACATCAAAATGATTATGGGGAAATTTTTAGGGGACAAACTTGAAGTGGAAACGCAATACCCATTGCTGATTATGCAACAGTTGAGCCATTATTCGAATGGTTAATGCTCATGTGCTTGGTTTAACAATTCGTGAGTTCGATTCTCTCTTTAGGCTTGGATGAATATAGTGGCACTGCATCCACTTTAAATTCTAGATCATGCTCTAATTACAGCCCTCGTATTTAAAAAATTACGGTTAAGTGTGTCAAGCCAACAATTATCTATTCCCTTAATTTAGTATTTTACAGGCAATGAATGCGTTTTTGGTAAAAAATAAGTAAAGTCTCGCAACTTTGCTGAACAATACATTAACGAATAAATTCATATTCTAGACCTCGAGAATAGTTCCCACCTATTTGTTTCTGGCGCAGCTTGTCCTCTTTTGGACCTTGCGCCACAAAGCCCAACCAACAAACAACCACCTATTTGTTTGTGCCTGCCTATTGCCATGGAAACAAGTCATTCTCCGTTTTTGTCAGGAGGAGCTAGAAAAAACATACCCACTTTAGCATACTGAACGCAGTAAGAATATTATGAACTATTCTAAATACCACCAATTTATAACACTCTTGATATGAAATTACTAGCGTTTGGGTGGTTACTATAACAACCGCTACCAACCAGATTACTTGGCGGGAGCTATTCTTGTGGTAGTCAGACAGAACCTCTCACTTTCCGAGTACTTTCTAAGATTGGTAACATATCTCTACTTTCTATAAATGAATGAAGGTTAAAAATCAGATAATTTATTCTTTAAGTGTCAGGGAATAAAAGCGGCTTCAGTTCATTCAAATTTCGTAGTTTTCTGCATTATGTTTAACGGCTCGCTCTGCGCAAAAAAAGCATCAGGTCTTCTGTGAAAATTTCAGGCTCTTTAGAACAAAACACCCAGATGCAAAAAACAAATGTAGATTTAGATTTATGATAGAGTGGTTCCAAATGAATCTAACACTGCGATCATAGATCCATTGCAATATACGCCAAAAATAAAGCCTTTATTTGAAGAGAATAAAGGCTGAAGCGAAATTTAGCGGACATTTAACAGAGACATCCAGGGTTCAGTTAAATGCTGACACAAGCTTTCAAATTCATGTGCAGAAAAAGCTTCTCATTCGCATAGAATATGTAATTAAGTTCCCTCCATATACTGACAACTTGTGTAAGTAGGATCATCTAATACTCTCATTAGTGATGATGTTGTGAGATGTCTCTTAAAGTGCCAGTGTCATGTAAGAAGTCCCACTGATCTGCATAAGCAGCTTCTATTGAGCTTTAACTCTTTTTGCCTTTTACTCGGACTTTTAAAATTTAATGGCTTTGCTGGTCTTTGATCACTGGCCTTATACCAGTTCAAAAACTGGTGTTCCTTAAAAAGATCGAAAACATTGCTTCTGATCAGTTTTTTTAAATTACCTAGCACTGGTTCAGGATAAAAAAAAATCGGTTGTTGACTCAGTCTTCACCATCTCATCAGTTAACTCGTTCCCAGGAACACCAGATTGCCTTGGCACCCACATTAAGGTAAATGAATTATTGTTAGCCAATCTGTAAAGAGCAAGGTAGCATTCCCAGACAAGAACAGAAGTTGAAGTAGACAACATCAAGCGTAAAAAACATCAGATTTTCTCAAAAAACGACTTTTTCAAAAACTGTTCTGGAAACAGTGAGAAAATAGACGGTTGGTCATTTACTTTAAAATTCCTTATAGGGAAGTAAAATTGACTTATCAACTCTTTGTAATCTTATAAAAAGGATCTTTCCTGATTATTTTCAAGCTCAGTTGGGGTTATATGATTGTGTAACGTTTTAAAATATAACATATAAGATACTTGTTTTAATGGGCATAAAATAAATCATGTGCTGTATAATGAAATATGATTGATAATTACAAAAATTTTTTTTAAGATATTTTGACCTTCAACAGCATTAAAAAAAAATAGTACATTAGAAAAAAATGCTCGTGCGTTTTAATCCTATTGGGGATTAAATCACATAAGATATATGAGAATATATATTATACATCAACAAAGGGATAATTTCGGATACCCCAATACCTGGAACCGGTTTTGGTATTACAAATTTGGTAAAAGGGTATCCTTTGATTGTTTGATACCAAGAGATGAGTAATAAAATGTCTGCTACACAAAAGCTAATCTAAGATAAAATTACGCGTTTTTTTTCACAGCTTTAATCATAAAACATAAATAGTATATCCTTATCACAGTTTTCGATAAGTTAATTAACAATTTTCATATTTTTTATAGAATAAAAGATTTGTATAATTTACCAGGATTAATAAGGTTAAAAATACAAGGGTTGTTAAAAATTAAATTTTATTATTATTTTTCTTTTTCTTTCTTCTTTTTTGTCAAACTAAAGGGTAGCCGTTTTTACACCGAACTCATAACTTGCGATACCTTGTTTTAGGGATCACAAAGCAATTCTTTAACCTATATTTCTTAATTATAAGAAAATATTGATCCCTTAAAACCATAAAAAACTTTGTTATTATCTTGTCCTGATCCTACACTCCACGTACCGCTCACTGCATAAATAAGTTAAGTTGATTTCAAAGATTTCTAAATTTTTGTAAAATTGAATTTATTAATTATAATGTTTCTATGAAAAAGTCCTATTTTAAAATGTATATTTTTAATTCCCATATGTTGGAAGCGAACGTGATGTAACCGCGGAAACATCTCCTAACCTATAATTTCAAAGCATATGTATTTATATATATATACATATGAAATTTTTATTTTACACTTTTCTTAGAAATTTTAAATATGGTAACAATATTAGCCTACAATATTCTGCTGGTTGTTCACAATCTAAGAAGCGAAAGATTTTATTTTCGACACTAGCCAATATTTATTAATTTGAGACGAATGTTAAATTTTTTATTTTTTCAATTTACCTTTAGGGATGATGATACTTAAGATTTTTCTGGGTTTTTTTTTTCTTCTCTTACGAATTAAAAACAATAAAAATTCCTAAAGATGTCATTAAAAAATCTTGTAGCAGCTTTCAGCTTTAGCTATCGACTCAAATACCCTTTAAAGCACAGAATTTAGAGATTAAAGCTCAAAGTGTTTCTTGGCTTATTGAGAATGTCGCTATCCAAAGGTAAATAATTTGTCTGCAGTGCTTAACTAAATATATAAGTTTGAAATTATGAAAAATACTTAGTATTTGTTTGAAGGAAAGCCACAAGGAATGAGAAAAATTACAATCATTTTGGAAGAATGGAAGTGGTCAGAAATTCGTTACTTCTGACTTTGGGAAGCAGGGACCAAGGAGCAAGAAAATTATTTATGGAAAGATTTAAAGGATAAAAAAATAATGTGGTCTCTGTGTTTTGAAGCAAAATTAAATAAAAGGAAAAGAAAATAACATGAGATGAATGTTATATGTGATCTGCTTGGAATAGATTGCATGTCATCTCTATCTGCATGCCAATTCAAAAGCTTGGAAAATATTTTACAGAGTAATGTTGACATTTCAGCAGCTAAGCCTTTCTCCGGAGGCGCTTATTCATGGGGATTTGTCGGTGGAAAACGGAAACTTGAAGGGCGGAAAGAGGACATTGGAACTCCGTCATTCAGGCGAATTAGTCAACAAGGCTCGAAATAGTTATAACTCCATTTGGTATGTGAAGTGCCGAGCCATCTGTCAGCAGCTCATTTTCCCGTGCTTTTGCGATTTAATTTATCAATAAAAGATAAAAAAGAAATCATATCATACTGAAACCAGATAATCACGTTAGAAAAATCAAAAAAAGAATCCACTGTCAGTTATTAAAAAGGGTAATAGACGAAATATGTATACAAGTACGTTTAAAATTATGTACTTTTAATGAATTTCATTTTTAAATTATTTTAAGTAAATGTAGTATTCGATATTTTCTATGAATAATACTTCGCTCTCTATTCACTTCAGATTGCAATTTTAAATTGTTTCAAAGTAATAATACATTTTTTTGGAAACTAAAATTTAATTCTACCTATTTAAAGTATGACTTTTTATATAATTGTTTAAAATAAACATTCATTGAGTTTTTGTAACTGTAGATGCTTTATATAATGATTAATATTACTTTATATTAAATGATTTATTAAAATGCTCTTATTTAATGGTATCATATTCCGCATTATAATAGAGCAATGTATTTTTCTCCTACATGATAAGTAAATAATGATATAGACATCATTATTAAGCAGCATAATTTGTTCAAAAAAGTTGGCAAAGCATCAATTATTCCTATATGTTTTGATGCGAATAAGTGGGCATATAACAGCTTTTTGTAAAGTATTTTGATCTCCACTGAATAAACTACTTATACCGAGAGTGCTCTTCATAGATGGTCGGCCACTTTGAAAGTTAGGAAATGAGGAAGGTTTAAAGCACCCACACAACAGACATGCATGCAAAAGACCGAAACGAAACATCAATATTTCGTAATTAGACAACAATTGGAATCGAATGCAGCATCTTTAGCTCTGAAGAACACTGTCTTACATTTAGTTTATATTGAACAATATATTTCCTTATATTTATTGCAACGGGGTTTCTCTAAAGTTGGTTGCACATAAAAATAATTTTATAAAATTTAACAAGAATGCTACTTAATGTACATGCTCTGAGCATATAATTTAGTCTTTAGTATTTTCTGATTGAATCTATAGGATCTGACCTCAAATCCTTGGTACAGGATACAGATTTTGTATATCATTGCAATATGTCCGATCCTAATCGAACGTGAGTTACAGATGTTTTTTACAGGATTTTATTCTAGGTCATTGGCATTAATCTGTGTTACTATTCTTAATATTCTAGTTAGTTACATATATGTAAGAGTCTCAATTTTCATATTAAAGCAAATGAAATCATAATGTAATAGATTTTGATGGTCATTAAGAAAATTCTTTGGCGAATTTTACATTTTTGGTTATTATTTAGCTAAATTGGTAATAACCAATCAGTACGCATTACCTTTATTTTCTACGAAGTATTATAAATATGATTAACCATTAATTTTTTATTACTTCATTTTTAAATAGTTAAACTTTCGCTTGTTTATAATAGAATGTCAAATATCATCCTTCCACTTCCTATATTTAATAACAACTATTGAGTGAGAGACAGTTTTGCTTTAAAAAAAGGTCCATCTGCACATAAAACCACCAACGATCTAAGAAATCTGCCAAATATATTTACATATATGCTCATTGAACATAAAATAAATCTTTCAAAATTATTCTGTGATATTATTTTATACACTATAATAGTCATAATATCCTATATTCATAAACAAAGTACCTCAGCAAAAAACAGAGATATATTTCCTTCAAGTAATATGCTGAAATATCAAATTCAGTTATTGTTGAATATCAAGAAATGAGTCGTTGAATTTTGCTTCAGCTAATACTTTAAGATATTCTTCTTTGCTTCACGAAGCATTTTTCACAGACATGTTGACATCCATGATAATTTATTACGCAAATTATACATGGTAAATATCATGAAAATCAACAGCTTTATGTTGTTAAACTTTCCACTCATGAAAAGACAAGGTTATTATCTCAAAATCTTCATTTAGTCATTCTTGGTGACGATTACCACTTGGCGATTGTGTTATCCTTGAGGACGGAGATCATTTCTTATGAAATTAAAAGCTTGAACTGCCAAGCAAGAAATGTGTTTTTAAGCGAGCATATGCACTTGAAGCTTTTTTTTTTGTTGTTGTTGATACGCTTGAAGTATTTTTTCTGTTATCAATATTTAATAACAGAAAAACTGCTGGGTAAACGCAAAGAAAATTAACATATGAGTTATTCATATCCACTATAAAATTTGATATTCTAAATTTGTGGAGGGAATTTCAGAGTGTGTTATTCTGCATAACAATTTTTAGAACTATAATTTAGTCTAAAAGACAAAATTTTAATTTTAAATTTATATTGTTTAGTTTATATGATTTCATTCATTAAATCATGAATAATATGCGTATGAAATTCTTCTAGTAAAAGGCTGGATTAGCAACCGGACAATCGGTGCTTTGGATTCAGTTTAACAGTTTCGATTTCCTCATCAGTAATGTTTGTAGTGATTCAGAATCTAATTTGAACCACGGTTCCAGTGGATTTAGCTTTTTTTGTAAAAATTAATCATACTACAAGAAACTTACAAGAACACTACTGTACTAGCACCTACTAGAACACTACTCCAGAACCTACTAGAACATTATCAGTCGCTAAGTATTATCACTCTTCATCTCTAGTAAGTCGAATTAACAATCCGATTGAATAATCTTAATATTTAAATACCTTAAAATTATTTCTAATTTGAGAAATGAATTCAACAAACACTTTTAAAATTTCAATTGTTCCGCAGTTTCTCAAATCATTTTTTATCCGGATTGACTCTAAAGAGCTTTCTACTTGAATTGCTGTTCAATTTGATTTTCAAGTGTTTTAAAAATACCTAAAGTTTGACCAGATTTGTACAGTTCTACATAAATGACTGAATATGCTATGCCTGCATGAAATTTTTTAAGAGTAAGTGCGGAAACACATTCATTGATGAACACTTGGACGACTGCATTTAAATGGCTGCCAGTATTTACTCTACCAACATTCAATACATGTTCATTATATATATATATATATATATATATATATATATATAATCCCTTCCTTCTCCTTAAAAACAAAAAGTCTTAAGAAACCTGTTACTACAATTTTTTTATTAATTACTAACTACATTTCAATTCTATTTCATGTACAATTCATTTTTGTTTTCTTTTTGCTGTATACAGAATTAAAGTTGATTTCATATTAACTCGAAATGTAAACTTACAGGCAAAAAGTAAACATAATTTTTTTCTGATGTATTGGTGATTCTTTGAATAGAATTTAAAAATGGCAACAAAGTACCTCAGATGCTTCATAAGTTTGGTGACCACAACACAAATTCTAGGAAAGAGGCCGACGTTGCTTTAGGTATAAGCTACCGAGAAAATTATTTGGATCTAAGATTCTCAACTAATTTTTTTCTTTTTTTTGTGTGTATTCCTTGATGTATTTTAATAATTTCATTTATGGTTCTAAAAGTGACCATGCTACTCTTATATCGTCTTCTACATTGAAAAATCTCAATCTTTGCTTCGTTGGTTGTTTGGTTGGGTTTTATGGCGCAAGGTCCAATAAGAACAAGCTGCGCATCTTTGCTTCATTTTTATGTTGGTTAATACTGAAACCTCGAATTCACATCAATAAGTTGCAGAAAATTGTTATTAATTTTGTTAAAATATTGGATAACATATAAATAATAATTGTTAAAATATTGGAAACACTTGACTTTTCTTCACGTGGGGCAAATATTTCACTTCATGTAAGGACACAGTTATAGAAAAAAAAAAAAAAAAAAAACTGTGTTTAACTGTAAAGAAGATGGTATTTAAATGTAAAAATCAGTTTTGTTTTACAGTGAACTTTTTTTGATTTAAACAAATATCTTTCGTATTAAAAAAATTATAGTTTATTCATTTCTAAAATTTGGTGGCTCACAAGAGTGGCGCGGCACAGTAATGGAGCATCACTGACCTAGATCCATGCTGATCTTTGAATAGATAGAAAAATTTTCTTAAAAATCAGACTTCATTTGTAATAAAAATTCTACCCATCCCTAAACTATGCTACAATAAAATACATTTTTGAACAGGAAATCAATTTTTGCATGAAATAATACTGTAACATCTTTGACAATGTATTATTGGTTTTGAAAATTTCTTTGCTTAATTCAGTTTTGGGATAAATTAAAAATGACGGTTTTTAATTTTATTTTTTAAAAATAAAATCAAAAAGGTCACTTTTTCAAAATTGAGGTGAATGACATATATTGACTAAAAATGACCACAAAATGGGATATGATTACCGAAACATATTGTCTCATCTGAATTAATCACCTTTAAAATTAAAAACTCAAAAAATCAAAATTGTCAAAATATTAGTTTTATTTTCTCGAAAGTCAGTTGATATGAATGCTAATTTATTGAAATGATTACATTTTTACCTAAAATCAATTAACTATAAAGGGACTGATTTTCCTCTGAAATTTTGGCGTTGTATAAAACCCCTTAAAAATTTACATAAAACATGATCAGGTCAACGCAAATAAATAATAAAAAGCATTATAATCCATCAGCTGGTATATAAATGTTATTAAGAATTTTTTGAGTTCATCAAAAAGATTCTTATTTTAGATTTCATTTATTCACAAAATGTTTTGGGATAAAATAAATGACATACATATGCTTTTTCTATTTTTATCTATTTTTTACCACAAGATGGCGTAATCATCGATTTGAATGGCGCGCGTCTATTGATATGTACGTTCAAAAATTCTAATACTTTAGAGTTAATATGTGTAATACTTTAGAATTCTCTAGTTTATTATATATTTAAATATATGAAATTCAATTATTTCCAGTTTGTTCTCCTTCATTGAATTGTAACCCAGTGGTTTTGTTTTTAGTTAAATTATTAAAATGTGTTTGTATTCATGAACTCATAAAACAAATATATTATTAATCAAAAATTGTAAAATAATTTGAATAATCCAATTTTTTTTTATTATTTTGCGGATATTAAGAGCAAAGTAACGTTTTAAACTTTCTAAGACTGGTAAATAAGGAAAGGAAGTGAATATTTTATGATTATTGTAACACATTTTATGACATACTATACATGTTTCCCTGTAGGATAAGTTTCGAGGAATAGAGATACATATTCACAAATCGCAAAGGAGGAAACCAAGAAAAAACCTAATTCTTATATACACATCCCAAATAATGCAATAATTAACGTTGCTTGCAGTTTAAAACATAAAATAACTTTTTAGTAATAACAATCGCATCATTCTTTAGTGTTTAAAATAATGAGATTTAAATTATTTGTTTTATAAATACTTCTATAGTACTTGTGATTTTTCTTATTGGAGAGCTGTAATTACTTAATAGATCAAAAGAGGCGTGTTTTAATTACATCTTTACTTAACTAAATTGAAATGTGATAGTTGAATTTATTTTAGAAGACTTATATAAATAGAATTATTCAAGTAACATAAATATCATTTTAATTAAAATAGGAATTTTATATTTTGAGAAAAAATTGCTTCGTAACTGAGCTTAGAAAATATTTTTGTTAACAAGAAAAAAAAAAAAAAAAAAAAAAAACTTTTTTTTAAAAATGTTTTTAAGGAAATAATTTATTGAGGCAATTTCAAAACAATAATGTCTATTTTAATAACAAATCAATAAAGTCTGCAGAAAATCTTAACTTTTTCTTGACTTTTCTTAACTTTTTCTTTCAAGTGAAATATAAAATTTAAACATGCAAAAATCCTTTCTTTATTAAAAATATAAAATTCGAAACGACAAACTTCCATAAATTTTAAAAATTGCCTTTCAAAAACTTTATTCTAAAAATGATAGGAATTTATTTGACTTTCAGAGGCAATTGAAAAAAAAAATTTCATAATTTTATCATGCAAGTAATGCAAAACAAATATATGCTTCAAATTAAACATCAAAATAATGCACTTTTAATATTCTCTTTTAGAACTGTTTAATAAAAAACTGAAAGTTCATTTCACTGATCAAAGAAAGCCAAAAATATCACCCGACTTACTTTAAACCATAGAGATACAAACTGTCTAGTTAATATAGACGGCAAATAAATAACGGTCTTTTCAAATTGAGATTCTTACCTTCACAAATGTCAGGTAATCCGGCGAGGCGTCTGTTCTTCGAGATTAGGAGAAGGTAATTTCAACCACCGAGCCCAGTTGTTGCTGGGAAACACCTTCAGATCCCTTGAAACTTGATGTGTACAGTTTATTTCTGGCATTGCAGAAAAGTTGGCGCGAGCATCTCGATGTTGGCGAACGACTTTGTTTGCTTCGAAGAGCGACTACAAAGTTCTATTTTTTTTGTTTTAGGTGACAAAATAATCTGTGGAAAATGTTTTGAATAGTTTGTAAAAGGGGACAAAGGGTACGCTTACATAAATTTCACAATTGCTTTGATTTTGGCGAGATGAAATGAAACGTGTAATGATTTGTGAAAACAAAGCCAGTCAACAGAGGGTGATTTATTTTAGAATTGGAATGGGTTATAAATTTCTTCAAGGTTCAATCTTAAAGTGTGTTCATAGAATATTCAAACTTTGAATACGAATAAATAATAAATTACCACTGTTTAAGAATTAGTTGAAGTAAATTAAATTTATTAATTTTAAATTACTTAAACATTAATTAAAATAAAATTTTGATAATTTTTCTAACTGGAAGCAGATATATTAATGCAGCTTTCAAAATATATGTTTAAATTAAGAGAGTTCATGTGTAACAGAAATAGAGATTAGAAAAGAAAGGCAACAAAAATTACCTTTTTTTACTTAACAAACATCTTTGATAAAATATATAAATTTATATAAAGATAAAAATTTATATATTTGATTTAATTTTTC
>JAPDSC010014869.1:64836-78439 GCA_026290005.1 Latrodectus geometricus | reverse complement strand
TTTTTTTTCTCAAAACTAAGCATGGCAAAGATTTAGAAAATCCCATTCAATTTATTTAATGATGATCCATTTAAAAAATTAAATTCAACTGCATGGTAATGAAATTTTGCTTTGCGTTGTCTGCAAAATGTCTGCTTACATACTCAAATTAAATATTAATTTAAAATCATATTGCTATTTACCCGACACATTTTTTATCATTTTAATCTCTTTTTCAATCAAGATATTTATGTGTAGGTGAGTTCAACAACTTTTTTGAATCAGAATAATATTTATTTTATTAACTTATTTCATAAAGGTCCTCACCTTTTTTTATAATTTGAACTTTGGTAATTATTACAAAGATTATTAATTTTATAATCAATAACCTTTGGAAATAATTAATTGAGGAACACTTAAATTAACCTTTTAATGAATACCCTTATTCCAAATGACCTTTTAAGTTTTACTTTATTTTTCAGTACCCTTAAGATAATTAAAATGTGAGAAGTTTATTTACACTTACTTAAAATGGAACTACATATGTAAAAAGCTTTTCATATCATTAATATATAGCTTAGAGTGTTTTTTTAATTATAATTAACCATGGAAGCTAGTGATAAAAAAATGTAAACTTATTAAATTTATTAATTTAAATATATTAAATGATTTTTATTATTTAATTATTTTAATGAGATTAAAATTTATAACTAATTTCTATTGCATTACTCAAATTAAAAATTAAATGAGTAATTAATTTAACTTTCATAAATTTGAAAAATAATTTATTAAATATTTTAAATTTACTAATAAAAACTAATAATGATATTAATGTTATAGAATTAATTTTGAAATTTACTTACTTTAATGAGTGTTTGTTTTAATAAGAAATTATAAAATTATTTAATTAATTTTTTAGTTGCATTAAATCAAAATCTGTCATCATTTTTCTTTAATTCACCTAAAAACAATGATCTTTTAAGTAGAATATTAAACTTAATTTTAGGCCGCGGTGCTCTGGTTGGTTAGGGCGTCGTTCTCGTTACCAAATGGTGGTGAGTTCGCCTGCTTTGCCAAAGATCCGTCGTGTTTACTAATGGCGACTGGGGCACATAAAATATGTCGGGTCGCAATGCCCTCTATGTTCCCATTACAAATTAATACCTCTGTGGGTGGTTGATGCCATGCTTTGGGTCTTCTCTGGTTTCAATCTCTAAATTGGAATATTCAGATGGCGCTGCCATCCATGAGCCGAAAGTCGTACTTCCACCTTCGTTTGAGGGTTCTCTATTCAGAAACGGAAGACGCTCTCTCTTTGACTTTATTCGTCTAGTCTCTGACGGGCGGGCTTGGCGTTGCCAAGTGTCATCAGAAACAACAACATAATTTTAGAACGTTTATTTAAATTTATTATATAATAAACAGGGGGGAAAGATGTATACGCATCAGAGAGTAAATTTAAACCTATTTTAATAAAACGGCTTTTACCACTTATATTTTTAACACCATATCTAATAGTTTGCTACTTTCATTAATTGTTTGGTAGGAATTAGTACAGTAAAAATAGATCATTAAAATAAGCACTTCAATATTGCACCAAATACACTAAGCAGGGAAAATCAGAGTAACTAAAAAATTTTTATTATTTTATATTTGAATAACTTGAATGGTGTTTTTTCCATACAAATTTTATATTAATTAGGCAGAGATATTCAGTTAAAATGGATTCACACAAAACTACAATACTATTTAAACCCTAGGTGGAAGTTGTTCCAATGAACTAACTGTCGTCCGATGCAGAATCGAACGATTTTGCTCCAAGTGTTCAACTGAAAAGGCAAGTCCAGAACATATTCTTGAGTGCCTTGGTCTCTCTAGGAGGGATTTGACCGAAAACCCAATTATGGTGCTGGACTTTTTAAATGTGTGCATACTCATGGACCTGGTCTAGTAATAGATCACGAGGGCAGGCAATAACAAGTGTAGACTGTGAAATGCTATCTCACTGCTGTGCATTTAATTTCTTATCCCATTTTTGAAATCTTGAGATGTCTGCGCCAAAACGTATTACAAGTCTGCACCAAAAGATATTGTCTGTTAATAAATATATATTCTTACGAATTCAAATTTTTTTGCATAAAGTTTCATATGTATGTGAATTACTATGAAATTGTGTTTGGTTACTATTTATAAAATGTTTTGTTTATTTATTAAATACTAGTGTACTTAATATACCAAAGGTCAAAACATAAATGTCACACACTGTAGTAAGTTTGCAGGATAAAATATGGATGTAGCAAATCTTCAAAAAGTCATATGATATTCTATGGATACTGATATATGTTGAATGTTTATTTCTCAATTTACAGTTATCATATGGCACTGCATTTGTAATTTTTGTAGTGCTAAATTGAATTCCATATATCAATAAAATATTAATTTCTAATAGGAAGGCCTATGCTTTATCAATCTATAAAGCAGAATACGAATAATATTTCTCAACAAATTGTTTTGAGTGAACAATTTGTTGAAAAATATTATTCGTATTCTGTTTTATTCAAAGAACGATCCTGAGCGCTTTGATAGACAAAACCGACAGTTGTTCCAGAAAATATATAAATAATACATATACTTTTCACCGTTAATTTAAGTTGCATGAAACAGTTAACACTTTTAAAAGTATCAAAATTTTGCGTGTCTATTATTGTGCATGCCTATGAAAAAATAATCGAAGTGCATTTCTTATTTGCTCACAGTTGATCAAAAACATCAAGAATCGAAGATTCAGAGCATTATTTGGAGCTGTTTCGTTTCAAATGTAAGAATAAAGGACGATAGAAAAAGTATACGGATCCATAACTCCATTTTCCAAATGGAAGAAGTATATGGATCCATAACTCCATTGTGCAAATGGAAGAAGTATATGGATCAATAACTCCATTGTTCAAATGGAAGAAGTATATGGATCCATAGCTCCATTGTCCAAATAGAAGAAGTATATGGATCCATAACTCCATTGTCCCAATGGAAGAAGTATATGGATCCCTAACTCCATTGTGCAAATGGAAGAAGTATATGGATCCATAGCTCCATTGTCCAAATGGAAGAAGTATATGGATCTATAACTCCATTGTCCCAATGGAAGAAGTATATGGATCCATAACTCCATTGTCCAAATGGAAGAATACTTCCATTTGGACAATGGAAGTATTCCATATGCTTATCATATACTTCATCCATTTGTACAATGGATCCATAGTTTCATTGTCCAAATGGATGAAATATATGGATTCATGAAGTATATACCTCTTAACAAATTGGCTATTAGTTGAGCGAAAATCAACCGTAGAAAAATGCTTAAAGTGACCAAAAAGAGAAATGTCAGCTGACAAGATTTTTTCATGTATTTTAATATGAGCTAGGTATTTTATTTTTCGTTTACGTTGAATACAAATAATCATCCATAGTGAATATTATAGAAGATAAATATGCTTAAGAGAAATCGGGGAAAAAAAGGCACCAATTGCTTATGAAGGCATTGCTTTCATTATTAAGACCATCCTTCGTTTGAAAAAGCAATGGCAACAATAACAAAATTGCACTTCAAATTTCTATCTCATGTCCAATACTTCCAGGATCTGATTTTCAGCGATTAATGTATTGTTAAATTAAAAAGAATTCTGCAGAAAAAAGATCTAGGTCCAATAGAGAAGTGATTGGAGGAATTGAAGTTTGTTTTTAGGCCAAAGATAAAATGTTTTACAAAAAAGAAATCCAAGTGTTAAAGAAGAGTTAGAATGAATACATTACTCTTGAAGCAAGGCTATGTTGATGACTAAAGTTAACTTTTGCATAAAACTTGTGGCTTTATAAGTCATCTTTCAAATTTATTTAGTGATATATTGTAAAAATCCTTCTTAAAGTCCTTTTATTTTCTAACCATCAAATATATTTCATTAGCGATTTATTAAATATCTCTTAGCTGGAAATCATTCTAATTCTTGCAACATTTTTTACCTGAAATCATTTTTAAATTTATTGGCGCATGAAAAGTAAAAATTCCTTTTTTTTTCTAATTGCTATATCAAATTTATTACAAGTAATAATAAAATTCAATTTTGATTTAATTATTTTGAAATTTGCAAGTGAAAATCTTTTTTATAATATATATTACTGAAATGCCATTACACTTTGATATGAGTTGTAAAGTAAAACACAAAATTTCTTACTTAAAAACTGAAAAAAATGAACATAATTTTCTCCATTTGCAATGAAAATTTGAAACTTCGCTATTAATATTTTCAATACTTAATTATCTCAAATTCGTATTTTAAAATTAATCTGTAAACATTAAATTTTTTTTTATTCTGTCGAAACCACTAATGAAATTTTTTATTAAGTGACTTAGATAACAGATTATTGTTTTTATTTCATGTTCAAAATTGTTTTGATAAACTTTAAATGGAGTTAAAAAGGTCGAAAATTGTCATTAATAAATAAAAGTTAGTAAACATTAAAGAAGTAAATACTATAATAAGTTTAAAATATTTATCATCTAAAAAAATCATTTTTTAACTGATCTTCAACAATAAAACATTTCCCTAAGCATTTTTCAATTTTTCTGGACTAAATAGTATTGGAAGGGGCTATAAAATACTTTGAACCAATTACATTGTTTTTAATAATCTTTAAACTGAATCCTTAATCTCTTTCCAGGACAAACGAACAACTCTTGGATCATAATATTTTGTTAATTTTAAAATATAAATACAAGAATAAAATACAAGAGCTTATTTATTATTTTATTCTTTTCATTGAAAATTTTCTTTTTTATTTTTAAATAATTAGTCTCGCTCATTAAAGTTTAAAGGACAATGTATATTCTAAATAATAAAAAAATATTAAGACTTTTTATTTTACCATTTAAAAATTTTGTCGAATTATTTTATATTTAGCCATTTTAGTGTATTACAAAAGATGAAATCTGGTTGAAAGCATAGTACACTTTCCAAATCATATGTGGTAGAACGCAGATAAAAAACGCACATTTCCAAATGTTCAGCGTTACGATCAACTTTTTATCCCGAAGAACACAGCTAATTTCTTGGATACGATAAACCTTCATGCGTAGAATTTGCACTTTAAGCTCACTCAATTTTTATCCTAAATTACAAAAAACTCGCATTCAAATTAACCTTAACCCTTTATGGTCAAAAATGTTTTTACGTAAGGAATTTTTTTTTTCCTTACGTAAAAACAACACTTAATGCTGCCGGCAGATACAAATGTTCTGAAAACGTCACAATGGACTATTGTGGAATAACTCACTTAGCTACTGAGGCAAAATGATCCTGGAGGTATGTACCAAATTCGGCACATTTGACGTTAAAGGGTTAAAATGTTCAGACCGTTGATAATAATTCGTTCTGAAGCTATTTTCGACACAGTAATTTTACAAATAGAAATAAAAATTACTGAGGTTATCTTAAGATTACATAGTCATATAGACTTCAGTTAGCAAGGAAATAATTCAACTGCCTTATAATAATGGTAATGATTACATTTCTTTTAATTTAATAAATCAAAATTTACAATGACTTTAAAATAATTTAAGCAAATTCTTATAAAGTCATTATAAATGTGAAGAATGCCATAGCCGTAATAGTTATTAAATTCTATATGGACGTGATTATCCTTCAATAGCTTGTGTTGTTTTTATTTATTAGTTTTTTAACGGAATCGATTTATATCCTATTAACTCATACATATCACTCTCCATATGAAAACGCTGTTACTCCAAACTATGCATAAAATTACACTCTCGAAAGTAAAAGTTATACGCTTAGCTCCAAAGACGATATTAAAATCGCTGATGAAGTTTACAAAGGAAGAAAGAAGTTTCTCGTTTATCAAGTTGAGTTTCTTTTTACTTTTTGAGAAGAAACTATAGAAAGAGAACTATAGAATCGAATCGAAGAAGACGTTGGTCTATGAAAAGGGTGGAATGCGTTGAAAATATTCATTTCTAATATTAGAGTAAAAAGAAATTCCAAATATTCCCGTGGTTCGAACCTTTCCTCAAGATAATGTCATCAGGGGGGCTTGTAAAACATTCATCCGGCTAACAAAGAAA
This sequence comes from Latrodectus geometricus, assembly GCA_026290005.1. Lineage (NCBI taxonomy): Eukaryota > Metazoa > Arthropoda > Arachnida > Araneae > Theridiidae > Latrodectus > Latrodectus geometricus. Next base: position 72,327 of record JAPDSC010014869.1, on the reverse strand, counting down.
AGTACATAGAAAAAAAAGGGTTTCCAAGGACTCCCTCCCCCTCTTTCTTTCTTTACTTTATTATAATACTTCCTTTGCATCACTTATCGTAGACGCCATCAATATTAAATTTTTTTGAGTTTTCTGTTTCCTTCTTCTTTCTTCCTTCATCTTTCTTCTTCTTAACTTGTCGAAGAGGACTTTGATTATAAATTCAAAACCTCGGCACAACGGTTTTTCTTCTTTTCGTAGCGGATAAAAATAAAAAAAAAAAAAACTGGTAGTTTCTTTCCTTTTTTGATAAATGGTAGGGTTCTGAGGGATTTTTCGGACTGCGGTCCTCTTCGCTAATGCTATATTATGAAATACAGATTAGGACGACGTCAGGGATTGTGGCAAAGTGGGGGGACATCACAATAATATGCAAATCAGAAATGGGGGCGAATGTGGGAGGGAGAACGAGATATTTTTGATTGTGCTTTATGAGGGGGGTATTCATTCTCTCCTGCAAAAATGTCCCTCTCGTCTTAATGGCAGTTTGATGTATATTACCACGGTGGGAGAAGACGACGAATTCCTGGATGAGAACCTTATAACAGTGGGGGGTGGACGAAATCCAGTTTTTTTTTTTTTTTTTTTTTTTTTTTTTTTTTTTTTTTTTTTTTTTTGTACTTTTATTCCGCCGATATAATTCTCTTTCTTACGGCGATGGATTAGAATTTAAAAGATTTGTTGATGCTCTGTGCGCGTTTGTTTGTTGTTTGTTTTTTGCGATGGGATTTCCTCGAAAGAGGTTCGGGAAAATGACAATTCATTAAGGGGACAATCTCGCAGAGGTTTTTACAATCACAATTGGCGCGCTGTGTGCCTTGATATTTTTCATTTTCTGCCTCCGCAATCTAATTTATTCAGTTGCTCTGCAAATTGGATTGCGGAGATTGCGTTCAAGACCGCAGACGGCACAGAGTCTGCGTATTATTTTCTTAATCGCCATGGAAAAGATACTTCTTTTTTTTCTTTCTCCTAAAAATTTCCGGTTATGTCTGTTTCGTTATTTTTGTTGAAGTTTTGAGAGTAATCTTTTCAATTGCTAGACTTGTATTGTTGCTATATATGTATTATGACTTTTTCGAATTGTACATTTTTAACTTTTTTCCTGTGTACAAAGTATATTTCAAATATAAATAAATGTATAATCTTTGATTTGATACTCATAAATAGAAAACAAATAAAAAATATCACTAGAAGAGAGAAACATAGGAGTATTATTCAAATATTAAACGTGAATTATATTTTCACTAAGTGCAAGAACTATGATAAAATAACTCATTATTTATAATAAGTCAAATCTAAAAAAAATGTAGTATAATTCGATTCCAAAAATTTTCTAATTAAAACATTTAACTTTTAAAAATTTTAATCACATAATCTTTTTAAAAATTGCTAAATTTAAAAAAACATTGAAATGTTTAAGTATTTTTAACAAAAAATATTTTGGGTTTAATATTATATATTAATAGCAGTATATTACATAATATTTGTCTGTATACATTATATGGTGGACGTGTTCTACGCAAGCATATTCACACACACACATATATACATACAAAACGGTATATTTTTAATATCTCCAATCTGTATATAATGCATTTAGAAAAAAAAAAAGATTGTATGCAGATTGAAGTTTGATTGAAAAAAAAAAAGATTGTATGATTATTGATATATACTGAATTTTTAGATTAGAATTACCTGATTATTTTAGAAATTATTTTCACTCTTGAGAATATTGAATTTTGAAAAGCTTTTGTAAAAGCATTTAAAAAAAAAAAGCATTTTTTCAAGAGTTATAAGCAGATTCATCTATCAGAAATACAATATGAAATGCAAAAATGCTTAATCTATTTCGTGTTGCGAAACAATGGCTAACACTACGTATAAATCTGAGATATTCCATTCCATTGGGCATGATCATACCACTAAATCACTTTGAGTATTGATCTAGGTTTATAATATTTCAAAGTAAGTGTACTAACACCAGAGAACTGTTTTAAAGCATTTGAAATTATATCAAAAAATATTTTCCAAGACATCTTTTCACTATGACCGTATTCACATGGCCATAGGAAAATACGAGGGACATTTAAGTACTTATTCCAACTAACATGTATGCAGCAGGTAGAAATGAAACATTATTTACACCTTTTTTAACGATGAGATGACAATTGATTAGTTTGTGCTCTGCATTTCAACATTTATGAATTCGATTCTTACTTCGGAAATAAAGATTTGTTGTGTAGTTTGGGATTTCTCTATAATTATAAATATGTGGTGAAATTTCTATCACGTGTAAAAAGTTACTATAGATCTAAAAATAAATTAAAACCTATTGTTTAATAGTAATGATGTCGAATTCAAATTTTTCATTTTGAAGAGTATGGTTTTATACTGCACTTAAATAAGCTCTATCATGTACCTCAGAATTTACCAGTGCTCCTTTCAAGTTTTCCCTCTATATAGCGAGTTTATGCCCTTGACGATTAAACAAACTTTTATCAAAATAGTGATCATCAACTTATTTCTGGTTGAATTTGCTTATCTATCATTCCAACTACAATGACAGAAAAAGTAGATGTATTCAATTGTAAAGTAAATGTATTTTATTACTTTGTTCAGCAATCATTTTCTAAAGCTGAACAATCAGCTAAGGTAATTTATACGTTTGCATTTCATACCAAAAGCATAAATTGTTTATTATTGAGTCTTGTTAAATACATATTTATAATGCAATAAAGACATTGTTAGTTCTATACTAATCTTATTAAATAATTTAGAGGAAAATAAAAAAGAATTATTAATTTTCACTATTACACTCTATTACTTTATAAAATATACGCTATTTAACAGAATAGACTTTGTTTAATGGTGTAGTGTGATGATAGCTTGTTAAAACTCTTTGTTATATTAATCAATCAGAATGTTCGATAAATAAAGAATAAATAAGTTTTTCAGTAATATTACAAATCTAATGTCATCTAAATAAATAATTCTGTTACATCTAAATATAACTAAATATGCTATAAATCTAATATCAGATAAACTCCTACAAAATTCTTATAAAATAGTTGCAAAATCTAACTTGCCATTTTCTCAGTAAAATGATAACTAAATATCATTTTTTAAACAAGTTATGAGCTGGTTGGCGTATCATGGCTTTGATAGGATTCTTAGGTGTAGGAAATTCTAAGTTCAAGGATAATCCTACAATTGAACAATGACAAATGGATATTGCGTTTCTTCTTTTCTTCATGCTCGTCTGTCTACGTTATAGGAAGTTTTTCAGGTTTCATTCTTTTCTGCATGTCAGTAATGCTCGTTATCAATGAAATATTATCTCGCGTCACAAAAATAGCAGTTGTATTTGAAGTTTATTTGCATTTGTATTTCCTGTTTTACTTTATTCAATAAAAACAAAAGACTTTGGGTACTATAAAAATGATCTTATAGCAGCTCTTAGTTGTATGTTTGGTATACTGCCAAATGACAAAGAATAACACAATATTTGAGCTGAAAACAGACAAACAGAATTATCTTATTAATTGGTTCCCAAGTTTGAAAATAAAAATACTCTAATAACCACCTGATCAAGCAAGCCTGGTTCTAAATTGTAAAGTGGTTGCTTGTGACTGAGTAATGACAATAGTCTGAAACTGAGCCAACAACAAAACAGTTCTTATGCATTGAAAGGAAGTCAGAATATTGGTTTAGATGATAGCTCATATAGATTACAATATGTCTGCTAATGTATTTGGCATTGTAATCATTTATTCCTTTCTAAGCAAAGCCACAGTTCTATGCTTGGAAGCATTAATAATGAAAGAATAAGTTTCGTATTAAGTGCGTTTCAAAAAGTATGCTAATAAGCTTATTTATAGAAAACGTTTATTGAAGAAAAAAATAAATATATACAATGTAGGGAGGCACATGTACATTTTACTTTTGTACATAGTCACCATGGCTATCTAGACATTTGTTCCATAACTACACCAAACCATCAAAACCTGCATCCAACAAATCAGCGACAAGGTTGTGTAATCACGTCAAGGCGGCTTGCAAACATCTACATCGGTTCTGAAATGCTGAACTCCCTAGTCAGAGGTCGAGACTATAAGAAGAGGGGTCAGTACCTCCCATATTAACGCTGTAACAAATCGCTCGTAGCTGTGGCTGCATGCAGTCGGGTATCGTCGTGCAACAATGGGTCTCCTTGTCTGAACAATCCCAGTCATATATGACCAATTGCCTCTTGAAAATCGATCCAGTGTAGCACAATAATTAGGAGGATTTAATGTTGTTCCATGAGGGAGAAAATCAACAGCGCTCCTTGACCCCAAAAAACTATGGCTATAACTTTCTTTACAGAATGCGTTACTTTGCATTCCTTACGAGGAGGGGTGAGGGATGTTTCCATGACATCAAAGTTTGCTTCGACTCAATTGTCTCGTGATACACACATGTTTCCTCATCTATAACGATACGATGTAGAAATATAACGCCCTCCCGGTGATAATGCATTAGGTGTTCGAGAGACCACCCCATGTGGTCTTATCCTTGTCTGTGAGTTGTCTCGGTACCTAACGAGTACATGTCTTCCTCCTGTAACTCAACTGTTCATACACAATATTGTGAGCACTGTAGTTAAGATATTGAGCTTTTCTGCAATATAACTCAGACTAATGTGACAATCTCTTTTAATCAAAGCTTTGGCACGGAAAGCATTGTCATCTCTGCTGGTAGACATGCTTGGTCACCCTGCTCTTTCTTCATCTCGTAAATCTATTCTGTAATTGTCAAATTCCGCGTACCAAAACCAAGCCTGTTTTAGTGAGATTACCATAGACTTCCACCAGTTACCGCCGGTGAATTTCAGCTGGAGAGTTTTTCTTAAAAGACAAAAACCATATTACACTTCTTTTTTCAATTACGGACCGTATTTTCGTTAACGCAGCCATCTTCTGAGATTTTACCTTGTTAATGGACAGCCAGCTCCATCTACCAGCATTAATCGAATACTGTGGTTGTCTTAGTTACCTCACGATGGATTTTTATCCATACGGATAATTCTCACACCCATCAAAATTCTTGTATCAAAGTAACTTACTTTTTGAAATACTTACGCACTTAAACAGTGATAGTCATTCTGCTGAAAGTTTGCAAGTTAAAATTGAGCCATTATGGATTTCTTACGTTAGTTAGATGAAGATGTTTGGTGAGAAAAATGCATATTATAATGACTGATCTTTCTAATTGGCTATACCTTGAAATTTTGCACAGAAACAAAAAGTGAAGCCTAGTTGTAGTTACTGAATTTTTAGGGGGAGGGGGTTTTCGGGTTCTTCCCGTCTAGTTAGTTCCAGTTAGCTATGCTTAGTGACTTTTTAACAATAAAAATATTCCCTGGAACGGTATGTATTAAAGCGTTCATTTCTATAAATTTCATTTCACAGACTATTTTTCACTGCACATATCACATTTCATAGACTATTCTTTTGTATAAATTTAGTTTAGAATTTTAGAGACAATTGCATAAATTTAACTCAGCTTGTTTAAATTTAAAAAATTATTGAAAATAAAGAAGTAAGTCTAAATTAAATTTTTAATAGAAATCCAAGCAATGATAAAATAAATATTGAGAATCTTGTAACAGCTATTTGATGTGTCATGTCTTCCCTTTCTCATGGGAGGAATATTAAAAAATTACCAAAGTTTTCACTTGGTAATTTAATTGAATCTTCAAGGAACAGTGTTCAAAGAATTATTTGCTTTCAAGGTTGTTTAGAGAATGAGAGAGAGAAGAAACCATATTCCAAAAAAGACAGAGTGGGTCAATTTATTTTTCTTCATCTGCAACAATCAGAGATGTCGTTTATTGAGTACATATCTCTGATATACTTAAAAAACGGTATCTCTGATTATCCCTTCGTTGATCCACCCTTCGTTTATAAATGACCTTAAGAGCAATAAATGAAGGATGGACTATTTCAATATTGGAGGCTACTTTTCGACTAACACACCAAATTCAAATACTTATATCCTTTTTTATGACTGTTCTCTAGAAAAGTTTATAACTTAGAATTTAATTTTAATGGTAAAAAAAGAGATTAGATGGGTCATGTAATGTTTCATTTGTCAACGGATTCATAATCTCGATTTTCCAAACAAATTGTAAAAAAGTAACGATTTAAACCACACAAATATTTACTGAAATTAAAGAACTCCTTTCCAAAATTACATCTGAAATTTTTATCGTATGTTATAAATGTAAGAATATGGTTTAAAAAAAAACTGAAAAAGGAAAGAAAATTTAAAACTAAATACACACATGTATATGTGGGTTGTTCGGAAAATCATTTCGTTTTTCCCAGTTTTTTGTTAGTAAGGTATTGGACTAGAATTGACAATATACGATTCAATAAAATGTTTATTCGCTATACTTTTTCATTTCCGTATAAAAAGAAATAACTTTCCGAACAACAAAATAATATATATTTGCTTAAGTAAATTATTTAATTTCTTCACGCTTTGATTTTACATGAAAAGTATTAAAAGAGAATTTTTTTTTCCAATCCTTACAAACTTTAAAGATTCGATAGATTGATTATTTAATTTTTTTATATTTTGCTATTTTATGAAGACACATAGAAAGAAGAATAAGAGCGATCACTAGTGAAAGAAAGAATTGCATTGCAATTTTTATTTACATGACAAATTTTTACTTAAATAGTTCTACATATTTAGATGGCCCGATCATCGATTTTTCTACTTTACATACTTTGGGGTTTGGAAATCATATCATAGTTCCATTTAGTTTTGCTAAAAATTATCAGAAAGTATATTTATATTTCACGTATTAAAGGGAGCCAAATTTTTATTTCGGCATAATGCTAACGTTTTATTAAATGAATTTCATGTGGCACATTATTTTACCAAATAACGACGTAACACCAAGGTGAAAGATTGTTATATTTCTAAATTAAATTTTCAGTTTTTATTGAGCATTTACATTTGAACATTTACACTAACTTAGAAATGCATAATTAATTAATTGTGTTGTTACTTACTTATTGTTACTACTAATGATACTTGACGAAGCCAAGCCCGCTCGTCAGGGATTGGGTGAATGAAGTTAGAAAGAGGAATTCCGTTTTTGAACAGTACACCCTCTCACGAGGATGGAAATATGACTTGGATAATAGATGGCAGCAGCATCTAGGTTTTTCAATTTAGAGATAGGAAGCCTGAGAAGACACATGGTCTGGTTCCTAACATTCCCAGAGGTATTAATTTGGAATGGGAACATGGAGGTCATTGCAACCATGACATATTTTACGCTCTCCAGTCACCATTAGTAAACAAGAAGGATCTTCGACAAGTCGTGATTCAAACTCACTCCCGTCCGGTAACGAGAACGACGTACTAACCAACCCCCCATGTCTCGGTTGATTGTAATCAGCC